>CAJNDS010000586.1:67500-77500 GCA_905221605.1 Symbiodinium natans | reverse complement strand
TGAGGGGGCGCAGTACCGACCTCACTCCTGCGCAACGCCCGCCACATCCACAGTAGAATCTTTCCCACACCCTTGATGTGCGGTTTAGTTCAGGGTTCAGGGTTCAGGGTTCAGGGTTTAGGGTTTAGGGTTTAGGGTTTAGGGTTTAGGGTTTAGGGTTTAGGGTATACAGCCCGAGATCAGGAACAACCAGTTGTTCTATTTCGACGGCAAGCTCATGAAGGTCAAGTCGGCAACTACCAAGTGCTTGGATGAGCCTTACCTTGGAATGCTTGATCTTGGGTTTGGCAGGCTTCATGTGGGCACGTACGTTCTAGTAAACCCTAAACCCTAAACCCTAAACCCTAAACCCTAAACCCTAAGCCTCTCTTTCATCTATAATTTCAATGTTAATGAGTTACTGGGCAAGGTCACTTATTTTACGATTGGGGTTCATTCGTTGCAGTGAGCTTCTCAAGCTTAGGGCATGGGACGTCGCTTGAGCCAAGTGTATTTTGTGTTTCTGGGTTTAAGGTTTAGGGTTTAGGGTTTAGGGTTTAGGGTTTAGGGTTTAGGGTTTAGGGCTAGGGGGACAGAAGCTGCTTTGGATTTGCTTTTGGGCGTTTAAGCTGCGTAGACAATGCAATGTCATGTGCTTTGTTTCGCGCGAAGTGCTTTAAAGACATCTTTAGGATGTCCTGATGTCCAGTGTCAGGTTGTTTGTGGTTCGACGTTTGTTGATTTATCAGGATGGCGGAGGGTTTAGGGTTTAGGGTTTAGGGTTTAGGGTTTATAGGGTTTAGGGTTTAGGGTTTAGGGGTTAACGGTGTGGCTCGGGCCTCTTTTTTTAGAGGCAGCCTTGGCTTGGCAAACACTGTAAGTAGCAGTATCTCTGTGTTTTCAGAGGCGGCAAATACTGCAAATAGCAGCATCTCTGCGCTCTTAGAGGCGGCAAATGCTGTAGCTAACAGCATTTCTGCGTTTTCAGAAGCTTCAGATACTGCAAATAGCAGCCCTTCTGCGTTTTCAGAGGCTGCAAGTACTGTAAACAGCAGCACTTCTGCGTTGTCAGGGGCTTCAAATGCTATAAATAACTGCATTTTTGCATTTTCAGAGGCTTCAAATGCTATAAATGCTGTACATATCACCATTTCTGATTTTGCAGACGTTGCAAATATTGTGAACAGTAATATACTGTAACTAGCCGCACTTCTGACTTTCAGACGCTGCAAATACCGCAAAGCTTTTGCAGAAGCTGCAAATGTCGCAAATCCTAGCATGAGACAAAACAAACGGAAGGGACTCATACGCTTTGGCGCAAGCTTGCACGGCCTGTGAGAGGGCGGGCAGGTTGGAGTGGGGGGGGGGGGGGGGGGGGGGGGGGGGGGGGGGGAGTCGCAACCATTTGCAAACAGAATGCTCGCATGATGGGCTTGGAAGGGATTCATACGGTGTTTGAAGGAAGCTTGCACGGCGTCCAACAGGCTGCAAATACTGCAAAGAGCAGCATTTCTGCGTGTTTGGAGGCTGCAAATAATTACGTCTGACTTTGCAGAGGCTGCAAGTACTGTAAACATACTGCACATAGCCGCAAATTACTTTAAAGAGCGGTTTTTCTGAATTTTCAGAAGCTGCAAATGCTGTAAATGCCAGCATGAGACAAAAACAAACGGACGGGAAGCATGTGATTTGACGCAAGCTTGCACGGCCTAAAAACAAGTCGGGGGGTTGGGCGGAGGGCGCAGCCCTCCCCCCCCCCCAATTGCGAAGACGGCTCAACAGCGGGGGGGGCTGCTTGTAAGGGATTCATATGGTGTTTGAGGCAAGCTTGCACGGCTTAAAAAACAGGGGAAGGGGGGGTTTGGAGGGTCGCAACACAACGCTCGTCCCATGGGTTTGGAAGGGAATCATATGCTTTGACGCAAGCTTGCGGCTTTAAATGGCGGGGGCGTTGGAGGGGGCACCCCCTCCCCCCCCATTTGTAAAGGTTTGGAAGGGAATCATACGCTTTGACGCAGGGCAACCAGGGGACCCGAGCCACACCTTGTAAAGAAAAGAAGCCCGAGCCACACCTTCAAAAAAAGAAATGCCTTGGCCGGGGCCATTTTGTCGGCTCGCGGGTGTTTACTCATGGCGGTGTTCTGCTTGTAGGTGTTTCGGCCTCTGTTCCTGGATTGCCGGTAACTTCGTATGTTTCGTGTGTTGAGCTGTTGTTTGGATATGTTTGTTGCTTTGGGGGCATGCGGTGGCACACTGTGGGTTTTGCTTTTTGATCGCTTGGCATGTTTGTTAGGCTTTAATGTAATTAGTTGATATTGCTTGGCTGTGCGATTTGTGTTTCTTGTTCTGTTGAATGCCTTGTTGATTCTATCGAGCCTCTTGCGGATGATTTGTTGTTTGCGATTTGTTGTGTTGTTAAAGACTTGCTTTGCATTTTTGGGGTGGGCTGCGGCTTGTAGTTTTGCTGTGGCCTTTTTTGAGGGAGCTTGCTGTTGATTTCTGCATCGGTCGGCTTGATCCCGCGTCGTGCGACTTTGGGAGATGTTTTTGGTTGCATAGACTTTTCGGAAGAATTGTTTTAGTTGATCGAGAACTTTCATCATCCCTCAGCCAGGGCGCTAAGAACAGGAAGCACCAGGTGATGTCCCGAAACATCTCGAAGCGAAGCAACCCCGACGTGCCAGGCGGTCCCAACAAAACCACAACGGCTACGACGCGTCAAAACAAACAAATCAGAGAATCCCCCATATGCAAGCATCCTCGGAGGTTCATGGGTACTTCTAATGATAACCCTTATTGTACGTCTACTTGTAACCTACGTACAGGGCTTAGGGGGCTTGCAGTAGGAGTACACTTATCGTTGGGGTCATAGGTACCCGAAACCCTAAACTTAAACCCTAAACCCTAAACCCTAACCCTAAACCCTAAACCCTAAACCCTAAACCCTAAACCCTAAACCCTAAACCCTAAACCCTAAACCCTAAACCCTAAACCCTAAACCCTAAACCTTGCAAGGAGCCGGGTTCCGGCTCCCTGTATATGCACACCTGCCACGGGAACGACAACCAAGAGTTCTATTGGTCCGGGCACCAGCTTCTTGGACACCACCAGCTCGCGCTTGTCGACTATGGCCTTACGAACCCCCTCAAAAGAGACGTTCTTCCTTATAAGAGCAATATGGGGTATTATTGTTGTCTATTTTTTGGGGTGGTTCTGAAGCAAATAGTACGGCAGTTGGATGGAGCTTAGATGGACGGCCTGGATAGGGCCAAAATCCAAACAGCTTCGCATCGAAGGGCTTCAGGGCTTCAGGTGCGCGAGAAGCTGGTGCACCCTCACAGAACAGGAAGGAGCTCCCAACAGCGTTTCAGGGTTCAGGGATTTAGCGTTTAGGAAAGATTTCCCTCAGTAGTTGGGCTTTGCGCAGTATCGTGGACAGAGTCGTGTTTGCTTGACTTTAGGGGTGGGTGAACCCTTGGAAAGGGCGGGGGGAGATGATATTCACAAAGCACACTCTAGCGGAATTATGGTATAGCAACGTACTATACTAGCATATGTATATGTATATGTGTATGTATATAGGTGTGTATATGCATATATGTATACACATGTCACCAACAGTGTGTCAACACTAAACAGGTTCCAAAGGTAGTTAATGCGCAACTGTCATCGCTTTTGGGTGTCTATGTTCACCAAATGCGAAACTCTAAACTCTAAACCCTAAACCCGTGGGCTCAGGAAATGCGAAACGGTCATGGCTTTTCACTTCGGGGCTCACGTGGAGTCTCATTGTTTTTGGGTCTACTACAGGGGCCTTAAAATTTTGAATTTATGTTTTTTTTTTTGGGGGGGGGGGGGTTAGAGTAGTGTAGGTATAAATTTATCACGGGGCCATAATCAGGGAATACTATTAGTAAGTATTCCGACCCTTATATTACCAATCCACTGAAGCCCAGGAAGTACTGGGTCGAGCTACTTTGATTCGACTTAGGGTGTGGGGTTTAGGGTTTGGGATTTGGGGTTTAGGGTTCAGGGTTCAGGGTTTAGGGTTTAGGGTTTAGGGTTTGATGCCGCGGAAGGCTGAAGAATGACAAGTGGGGCAATGCCAAGTGTGTCGACAAGTCCGGGGGGAGCGGTGAGGCAGCTCTGCAGCATTGGCAGTGTTCATCTTGCGGGGTGGCTTCAAGGGTGACGCCTGGTCCGCTCAAGCAGGGTACCCCTAAACCCTAAACCCTAAACCCTAAACCCTAAACCCTAAACCCTAAACCCTAAACCCTAAACCCTAAACCCTAAACCCGGAGTTTAGGGTTTAGGCTTCAGGGCTAAGGTGGGGTACCCTATTCAGGGAAATGCCTGGGGCCAGTTGATCCGTGACACGGGGCGACTTCTACGCATGTTCTGGCAAATTTCCATTTACCGAGCTCCTGAAACCCCAAACGCTAAACCCTAAACCCTAAACCTCAAACCCCAAACCCCCTCGGCGCGGAACCCCACAAGGTTCAGAGGATATTTTGTACTTTCCCTTACTGGTTCATAGGGTATTCACAAGTAGGGTTTAGGGTTTAGGGTCTGGGGTTTAGAGTTTAGGGTTTAGGGTTTCGGGTGTAGGGTTAGGGTTTAGGGTTTAGGCTTCAGGGTTTAGGGTTTAGGGTTTATACTAGTCCTTGAATAGATAGAATTCGGGCTTCGGGGTTGTATTTTTTCGGTGAGTTTTAACGTTTCCCCACGTTTTTCGAGGAACCCATACATAGAATATTTGAGGAACTCATACATAGAATCTTTGAACCCTGAACCCTAAGCCCTATTAACCCTATAAACCCTATAAACCCTATAAACCCTATAAACCCTATAAACCCTATAAACCCTATAAACCCTATAAACCCTATAAACCCTATAAACCCTACAAACCCTACAAACCCTATAAACCCTATAAACCCTATAAACCCTATAAACCCTATAAACCCTATAAACCCTACAAACCCTATAAACCCTATAAACCCTATAAACCCTATAAACCCTATAAACGCTATAAACCCTAAACCCTCGAAACCCTAAAACACCCGAAAAACCCTAAAAACCCTATAAACTCTATAAACCCTATAAACCCTTTAAACCCTAAACCCTAAACCCATACATCATGTTACAGACAGCTTTTGGAAGCCCGTTTGGGGGCCTCCTACTGGCCTCTTGGCATCCTGGTTTCGTGTCCCTCCACGTCTCCTCAGGGTGGCTTCTTGGGGTTTAGGGTTTAGGGTTTGGGGTTTGGGGTTTAGGGTTTAGGGTTTAGGGTTTAGGGTTTAGGGTTTAGGGTTTAGGGTTTAGGAAACCCATTCCTCGAGCTTGCGAGGACATCTACATGGGCAGCTGCCACAGCGGCAGCAACCAGGTCTTCAACTTCAAGGCCTGCCTTTTTTGCCTGTATTGAATAATATTTAGGGTTTAGGGTTTAGGGTTTAGGGTTTAGGGTTTAGGGTTTAGGGTTTAGGGTTTAGGGTTATTTATGTTTTTGTTAAAAGGGGTCTTGGCGTGTAGGGTGTAGGGTTTCGGGGTACGGTTTAGGGTTTAGGACAATTTCAAGGCTCTTCCCTGGAAGAGCGTCCCAGTCTTCCAGTCCCAAACCCTAAGCTAAACCCCAAAACACTGTTGAGCCCTGAATTTCGAACCCGAATCCCGAGACCTTAAGTTATTCTCTCCCTAATCTCTACACCACTCCTAAACGCTAAGCCCCTAGTTTCAATGACAGCCATGAACCTCCCTCAACCCTAAACCCTCAACTGTAAACCCGGTAACCCTAAACCCTAAACCCTAAACCCTAAACCGTGAACCTAAACTGGTGAAGCACCGCTGGCTACATGAGTGCTCGAGCCTCTCGCATAGGGCTCAGCCCTGGCGCTTTGCCTTCAAAAAAACTTAGTGTAGGACCCTAAACCCTAAACCCTAAACCCTAAACCCTAAACTAGGGTCCACAGGAGGGGGGGCATCCCTGGATTCGGTGTAGAAAGTGGCCGATCCCATTAGTTGCTTTCAAATTTTTGGGGCTGGGGGGGGGGGGGTGCCTTGGACGCTTAACGTCTATTCTGCGCGTGCTCTTTGTTTTCTTGGATTCTTCCCGAAACAAATTCTGAAATTGGGTTCTCGTTTGAGGCGTTCTATCGGATCGCTTCTTGGAGGAGTTTTGACGTGAGGCCGCGGGGACGACATGGTCAAGGGAGGGGGTTCGGAACATTTTGCTGGGAGAGGGGCGTGGCGGGGAGCGTGATATTGGGTTGATGGGCAGGGGAGTGGGGACAGGTGGATGCTTCCGCGCCCTCCGCGCCCTCCGCGCCCTCCGCGCCCTCCGCGCCCTCCGCGCCCTCCGCGCCCTCCGCGCCCTCCGCGCCCTCCGCGCCCTCGCGCGCCCTCCGCGCCCTCCGCGCCCTCCGCGCCCTCCGCGCCCTCCGCGCCCTCCGCGCCCTCCGCGCCCTCTCGCGCCCTCCGCGCGCCCCCGCCCGGGACACAGTGCGTGCTGATGCTAAGGGTGCATTGCGTCTATTCTGCGGGTGCGTTGCGTCTATTCTGCGGGCGTTTCCTTTGTAAAGTATTTGTTTACAAGGCACGCACGTGCAGCATAGCCTTTAAGTGTCCATCTTACGGGGGGGGGGGGGGGGGGGGGGGAGGGAGGCGAGAGTGCTTTTCAAGGGTTCGAAGCCTTGGGGACCAACTGAAACCCTAAAATCGGAGTCATCTACCCTATACTACTAGAATCTGTATTGAGGCATATGAACCATAAACCCTTTTAGGGTACATTTGGTCCCCAAGGAGAGGGGCTGGTCGAGTCAAGGTTTTGGAGCCGGATCGGCTGGCAAAGTCAGAGAAGAACAACCAGAAGCCCCCCTTGCTAGGGGGGCTGGGGGGCAGAGTTCTAAACCCTATAAACCCTAAAAGAGAACAGGTCGGGTTTGGGGGGGGGGGGGAGGCGCGCCGCCTTGATACCAAATCCTAAATCCTAAGTTCTAAGGCCTAAGCCCTAAACCCTAAACCCGAAACCCCCTCCCAAAGCACAAAACACCGAAGCCTTTCAGCCCGGGGAGGTCCCAAGGCGGTTCAAGACCAAGTACTACCCCAACGACTGTCGCTCAGAGATGTTTTTTTCGGAGTTTAGGGTTAAGGTTTAGGGTTTAGGGTGTAGAGCTTAGGGTTTAGGGTTTAGGGTTTAGGGTTTTGAGCTTAGCTAGGGGTTCAAGGGATTCGAGTGTAAGGTGCAGGGTTCGGAGGTTCTGGGGATCAGGGGTTTAAGTTTAGGGTTAAGGGTTTAGGGTTGCTAAGGGGCTGAAGTTTAGGGAGCTCTGGTTTTGGAAGTCCGAAGTTTAGGAAGCCTCATGTGAAGTTGTTTCTGGGTATGTTTGGGTTTAGGGTGTAGGGTTAGGGTTTAGGGTTTAGGGTTAGGGTTTTGGGTTTTGGGTTTAGGGTGTAGGGTTTAGGGTTTAGGGTTTAGGGTTTAGGGTTGAGGAACCCCTGGTCTCTGCAGTTCGCATCTCTGAAGACGGGTGTCGTGTTCTCTCCAGGCTTTAGTCACTGTACATGAACCACTTCTGGTTCCCCAAAAACCTATGCCCTCGATTAGGGCTTTAAGTCCTAAACCCTGTACACGTTCAACACCTCTCTGCTTCATGCGATTCTTTTGGTATGTCTTTCTTTGGAGCCTTCCGGAGCTGAAGTGAAGGTTCCGGAGGCTGGTTGAGGGTTTAGGGCTTCGGGTGCTTCATCTGGCACACAGCACGTCCCGACCGTATTCAGCACCTGTGATCGGGGCGCCTTCTCGATACCCTGCACTGTGGCATGTGGTGGATTTCGAAATTGGTGGTTTCTGGGGTCTCTATGCTAAGGGAATCCTACTATTTGGGGTCTATTTTAGGGGTCCACTGTTTTCGTAAACCCCCATCTGTGCAGGCTCCAGTCAAGAGAGTAAGACGAGGTCTTGAGTGGACCTCGAGCAGCGACAACGTGGCCCTGGTCACATGCGACTCAAGCAACTGGGTAGCCCAGTGGTGCCCTTTACCCTTTTTTTGTTGTTGGGCTCCCATATAAAATAACCAACCCCAAAAAGAGTGCCCTTATCATAATATGGTTACTGGGCTACCAAGGCAAAGACAAGCAGCTCTTCTTCTTCGACGGACCACAGCCCCCTGGCTCACACGGCGGTGTTCAGGTCGTTGTCGCCAGCTCTCTTTGCAAGCATGCAAAGCCTGCTCCCCCTCTTTGCCTCTCTCCCTCACTCCTAGCCTAAACCATAAAATCTCTCCGCAAGAATCCGGGGCCTTCCTGCACTTACCATCTGCCCGAGCCCTGAGCCTCCTCTCAGCATAGCGTCCCATAGCATCGTACATGCCCCGCGCATCGCTTCAGTACGAATTGCTTAAGAACACCGAAAATAAGCTTCTTTTTTATAAGCGTAATATAGGGGTTATTTTTTCTTTTGGGGTTCCTTAGCAAAGAGTAGTTAAGTGGCGCTTCCTCGAGATCCCAAGCCCGGAACTACCGAAGCTGGCCTTACCCTTTAAAGTGGAGCATCCTCTCTTTTTTTTCGAATCTGGAACCCGAAGCCCTACGAGGAAAGGAACACACGTGGTTTAGGGTTTGGGGTTGAAGGGTTTTCGGTTTCGGGCTTAGAGTCCAACAACCCAAAAGCAGCTCAAGGGAGAAGGCCGTGGCCAGCCCGGACAGAAGCCCTCAATGGGTATTTCCCACAATAGGGGTAGCCTCAATCTATGCCGCCCAGAATAGTAGATTCCTTACTCTAGGAACCCCCCAAAAGGGTACCCCTTTTCTCGGAAACACCCCTAAACCCGAAACCCTAAACCCGAAACCGTAAACCCTAAACCCAAAAAACAACAGGAGGAAGGGGGCTGCAACCCTTGAACGCTGAATTTAGGGTTTAGGGTTCAGGGTTTGGTGTTTGGGGTTTAGGGTAAGTGAGTGTGGACGAAAGGGACCATACGAGGTAGGGCCTTTGTTATTGGTGAGTGTTTGTGTCCCTTTGCCTCAAACCCTAAACAACCTAAACCCCCTAAACCCCCTAAACCCCCGAAACCCTAAACCCTTTAACCCTTTAACCCTTTAACCCTTTAACCCTTTAACCCTTTAACCCTTTAACCCTTTAACCCTTTAACCCTTTAACCCTTTAACCCTTTAAACCCTAAACCCAGGTTGAAGTCGAAAGCGAACACCGGCAAATGCTTGCACCGCGAAAGCAACAAGGAGCCCGGGTTACACCAACTCGACAAGTCGCTCAAGGCTCAGGAACGTTTAGGGTGTAGCCCTAAACCCTAACCCCTGAACCCTAAACCCTAAACCCTGGGGGGGGGGGGGGGGCTTAAAAAAAAGAAAGAAAAATCACTCTTCCTCATAAGGGTAATATAGGGACTATGTTTAAAGTTTTTTTTTTTTTGGGGGGGGGGGTGGGGGGGGGGGGGTGGGGGGGGGTGGGGAAGGGGGGGGTTCTTAAGCAAATAGTAGTAACGCACCTTTAATAGCTTCGGGGCTGGGTAGTTAACCTTTACTTTTTGGTTACATACAATCCCATTACAGATAACAGGTTAACCTTTTTCTGAGCCAGGGTATTCAGACCCTAACATAGTACGAAGAGTGACCGTCATTCCTTCAACAAAAAATGCCTAGAACCAGGCTTCTTCCATCGAGCAGAGACCGTGAAGGTTCCCAAAAAACGGTGCAGAAGGTCAGAAGACCAGAGCCCTAAAGCCATCAAGCCCTAAAGCCTAAACCCGAAAAGGACCTCTTTGGGGCGGGGTAGTTAACCTTGAACCGTTTGGGCTTTTAGTCATGGAATCCCATTACAAATAAAATGTTAGCCTTTTTGGGGGGTTAGGGTATTCAGGCCGTGAGACCTGCGCTTTGATGTGTAGAAGCTTGTGGGCAGAAAGGCCGACGGTCTCTTGAACATCGCGTTTCCTGTTTTTGCAAGTGCACATGCAGTCTAGGAATCTTTCAAACAAAGGTTCTACCGGGTCACCTGGCCGTAGGT
>CAJNDS010000586.1:40000-52500 GCA_905221605.1 Symbiodinium natans | reverse complement strand
CCAGAACAAAGCCGCATCCCTAAGAGGGATTTGTGGGGTTTATAGGGTTTGTCGGGTTTAGGGTGTATAGGGTTTATACGGTTTTTAGGGGTTTGTGGGGTTCATAGGGTTTATAGGGTTTATGTGGTTTATAGGGTTTATAGGGTTTATAGGGTTTATAGGGTGTATAGGGTTTATAGGGTTTGTAGGGTTTACAGAGTTTAGGATGTATAGGTTTTGTTGTTTTTTTGGGGTTTGAGGTTTATAGGGTTTATGAGGTTTAAAGGGTCTAGTTTAGGGTTTAGGGTTTAGGGGTCTCAGCTCGTTTTTCCGTGTGCGATGTTTGCAGATTCGGGAGGGGGGCCTGCAAACACACTAAACCCCTAAACCCTCCAACCATCCGAAACCCTGAACCCTAAACCCTAAACCCTAAACCCAGTTTAAACCCCCAACACTCAACAGTCAACCCTCAACCCTCAACCCCAAGACCCCAAGACCCCGAAAGACACTGAGAGGCCCATTCAAGGACGATGTCTTGCGTGGCAGGGGCCTGGGTCAACTCTTGGAACACGCCAGGCCGGGTTTAGGGGGGTAGGGGTTAGGGTTTAGGGTTTAGGGTTTAGGGTTTAGGGTTTAGGGTTTATAAATAAATAAATATATATATATATATATATATAGGGTTTAGGGTTTAGGGTTTGGGGTTGAAGGTTTAGCCAGAGCCCCTTGAAATCCTGAACCCCAGAAAACCCTACTCCCTAAACCCCAACTAAACCCCAAGGCCCCTAGACGAACCTCTTAAACTCCTAACCGCTACTTAACCACTAGACCCCTAAACCCTAAACCTCTTAAACCCCTTAACCCCTAAACCCTGAAAGGCCGACCAGGGTTCAAGCGCTCTTGTGTTCCGGAACCCACCAAATCAGTTACTCCCCCCCCCCCCCCCAACCAGGTTTCGGAGTTGATCCAGATGTTGGCTTTGAGGTTTACGTGGGTTGCGGAATCTTGCAGTCCAGTGCCTTCTTCCTAGCAGTCCACACCTATGTTCTCTGGCTAGGGTTTAGGGTTTAGGGTTTATGGTTTAGGGTTTAGGGTTTAGGGTTTAGGGTTTAGGGTTTAGGGTTTAGGGTTTAGGGTGTAGGGTGTAGGGTGTAGGGTGTAGGGTGTAGGGTTTAGGGTTTAGGGTTTAGGGTTTAGGGTGCAGGGGGCCCTTTACCTTAAAAATTTCGTCAGGCCTGGAAGGATTCACGTGCACCGCGTGCGTCCAGGCCTGCCGCCTGCTCGCCATTTCTTGGGGGGTCGAAGCTTTGAGCTGTACACCTTAAACCCGAAACCCTAAACCCTAAGCAGGCCCGAAACCCGAAGCTGGCTTAGGGTTGAGGGTTTAGGGTTTAGGGTTTAAGGTTCAGGGTTTAGGGCCCTTAACCCCAGCGCCCCTTGGTAGGGCGGCTTTCCTGGCTTTGAGCTACAGAGACATCTCCCTCGGCCCCGCTTCAGGTGGTTTCCAAGGTCTATGCGGACCTCGATGCCCAGATTCGGCAGGAGGGCAATTTGTTGAGGTTTAGGGTTGAGGGGCGTAAACCCTAAACCACAAACCCTAGTCTGGCTTCAGGTTTCGGGATTAGCGGGGTTTTTTTTGGAAGATCCGGCATGGAGGCTCATGAAGCTCGAGCAGCTCATAGCTGCCACGTCCCCCAAATTATTCAGATCACTTCAATGCCACAGACAGCCTGCAAGAGATGGCAGGCCCAGCTAGACTAGAGCCCTTGCTTGCCTGTGCACGCGCACCTGTCCGCGACGAAGTTGGCCTTGACGTCTTGACCTTGTCCGCATCTCCAGGTGCGGCTGACGAGAAGAAAGTCCGGACAACGAAATCTCGCATGCGAGTTGAGCCAGCCAACTCCGTGAAAGTTCTAGGGGGTGCCAACGCAGATTCACCCTACACCCATCTACGCCCAAAACCTCTATACAAGTTGGTGATCTTGCCCTGGCAAGCGCGCCGCCTCACGCGATGACTGGAGACCAGTTGAACACCTCATAAGGAACTAAGGGGGTGGAAGGAGGGAGGGTGTAAGGGGCGCCCAAATTGCCTTAGGGCTTTCTTGTATCATGTGGGGTTATTAAGCCCTTGTTTGGGATGATACAGCCCCCCCTTAAATTGGGGTATAAGGATCCTAACTTAGGTTATAGGTCCCTTAACTTACTTAGTATAGTACCCTCCCTTAAGAACCCTTCAGAACCCAGACCAATGGGACCCAAAAAATAGAAATCCCCAAATAGTGCCCTGTACTACTATTGGGTCATTCTTAGGAACCCTTAAGGGGATCTCCTTTTTGGCATTTTGGGGATTTAAGGGGGTATAAGGATCCTAACTTAGGTTATAGGTCCCTTACTTAGTATAGTACCCTCCCTTAAGAACCCTCAAGAACCCTTTAAGAGGAGCTCTTCTTCTCCAGCGGCATGAAGCTCACGATCTCCGTGGACACGCGCACTCGCCGCACGGTGACGTCGACGGGAAGCTTGCGGGTAGGAGCCCGCCATGTTGGACGCTAACCGAACCCTCAACCCTAAACCCTAAACCCTCAACCCTCAACCCTCAACCCTCAACCCTAAACCCTAAACCCTAAACCCTAAACCCTAAACCCTACACCCACCTGGGGTTAGATATATCACCTTAACCAATCCTCTTCCTCCCAGTGGCGTTGAGGAGTCGATGTGCAATGTCTCTCCCCCAGGAACCTCCCCCCCAGTGCACATCCTGGCTCATGCTGGCTTGCTTGTTTAGGGTTTAGGGTTTAGGGTTTAGGGTTTAGGGTTTAGGGTTTAGGGTTTAGGGTTTAGGGTTTAGGGTTTAGGGTTTAGGGTTTAGGGTTTAGGGTTTAGGGTTTAGGGTTTAGGGTTTAGGGCAACAGGAGGCACCTCTGACGTCTTCATTGCTGAGATCCTGCCCGATGCTGCAGAGACGATGCGCCGCTATAGGCTGTGCCAAGTCGAGCTCTGTGCTTTGTGCTCTCTTCCTAAAGCCTAAACCCTAAACCCTAAACCCTAAACCCTAAACCCTCTTTGCCTCTTTGTGTGCCTCTTTTTTCCCTCAGCTCGCCTCTTTTCTTCGCAGGTCTGTGTCTTCGCAGGGCACCTTGGCACCTGTAAATCAGCCACCAGGGTTTAGGGTTTAGGGTTTAGGGTTTAGGGTTTAGGGTTTAGGGTTTAGGGCTGTAGTGAATCTAGCCTTTGTGCCCAAGATCACAGCACCTCGCCGGGTGACAGTTCCCCCTTTTGGCATCCCCAAAGCTCAGTATAAGGCAAGTGTTGGGATGTTCGCCCTTATACTAACAGTCCTTAATCGGGATTCTAATAATTAGCCTCTATCATACTCCCCATGAAGGACTGTCAGTATATACTAACAGCCCTTAATAGGGATAATTCTAGTCCCTATTTGTTATAATCCCCATTAAGGACTACTGGTAGTATATACTAACAGCCCTTAGTCGGGATCATTATTGTCCCTACTTGCTATAATCCCCATTAAGGACTGTTAGCATAAGGAACCCTAAACCCTAAACCCTAAACCCTAAACCCTAAACCCTAAACCCTAAACCCTAAACCCTAAACCCTAAACCCTAAACCCTAAACCCTAAACCCTAAACCCTAAACCCTAAACCCTAAACCGGGAACATCCAAGGCAAGTGCCTCAAAGCCGCGAACGTCCAGCTGGGCTCCGCGACCTGCGCCGATGAGGCTGAGCCGGCCCCGCGGCTCCAGAAAAGGGGTTTAGGGTTTAGGGTTTAGGGTTTTAGGGTTTTAGGGTTTAGGGTTTAGGGTTTAGGGTTTAGGGTTTAGGGTTTAGGGTTTAGGGTTTAGGGTTTAGGGTTTAGGGTCCCAACCTCCAGGAGCAGATGATCGAGGCAAACGAACTTGGTTCCTTGCTGTGGGATGAGTCGCCTGGCCGCAACCCATTGAGGCCTAGAGTCAAGGCCTCTACGATTCAGGGTTTAGGGTTTAGGGTTCAGGGTTTGGGGTTTCGGGTTTCGGGTTTAGGGTTTAGGTTTTAGGTTTTAGGGTTTAGGTAGCAAAAAGCTCAGACAGAAAAAACTCCAGCGGAAGTTCTTCCGAACAGGTTTATGCCTTTCAGACAGTGCCCCCCGAACAGTAAGCCCTACACCCTAAACCCGAAACCCTAAAACCGTTTACGGTATAGGGTTTAGGGTTTAGGGTTTAGGGTTTACGGTTTAGGGTACACGCAACACCACAGCCAAAACCCCCGCTTCTAAAGAGCTCCCCCCCCCACCATGATTCAGGCCTGGGTGCAAGGAAACTGAATCGTCCGACTGGCAGCAGTGTGCAGATGCATGAGCGGCTTAGGGTTTAGGGTTTAGGGTTTGGGATTTAGGTTTAGGGTCTAGGGCTCTTTGATAGGATGCCTCAAGAACTCAAGACTTCTTTGCAAGGTAAGTTACCTAAGAAACCTAAAGGGGTGTAGCGTCTCGGCACGCCGTGCTCTTTCCCCAGGGTCTCGCTCAGTTCGCGCTGTTGTCGCTGGACAACCGTGCAAGTACTTACCAAGCCAGAACCCAAACCCTAAACCCTAAACCCTAAACCCTAAACCCTAAACCCAAAGAGTCCCTCTAATGGTAGCTTCGTGGGCCCTTAATATGGCACCTTAGCTTCCTTAGAGGCTTCTGATAAGGGGCATAGAAGGGGTCCCGTTTCAACGGCCCGTACTAAGGGACCATGAAACTACTCTAAGACCCTAAACCCTAAACCCTAAACCCTAAACCCTAAACCCTAAACCCTAAACCCCCCAAACCCTGGGATTGAGGTCTTAGGTACCCTTGAAAGCCCCTTCAAACCAAAAACGGGTACCCTTGTTCATTCCTTGGTCACTCTTGGGTCTAGAGCCCACGCCCTCCAAACCCTAAACCCTAAACCCTAAACCCTAAACCCTAAACCCTAAACCCTAAACCCTAAACCCTAAACCCTAAACCCTAAACCCTAAACCCTAAACCTTAAACCCTAAACCCTAAACCCTAAACCCTAAACCCCAACCCTAAACCCGAAACCCCAAACCCTAAACCCGAAACCCTAAACCTGAAACCCTAAACCCTAAACCCGAAACCCGAAACCCCAAACCCCAAACCCTAAACCCTAAACCCTAAACCCTACACGCACCTTAGGTTCCAAGCTGGCGCAAGCGTGCCTACACCGTCCGGGTCCGGCCTCTACTCCCGTGGCCAGGGGCCCCGGTTTCTTATCCCTCTGCAGCGCTCCAACACTCCCGGCTTCTCAGGGTGTAGGGTTTAGGTTTTAGGGTTTAGGGTTTAGGGTTTAGGGTTTAGGGAAGTTTAGGGTTTAGGGTTTAGGGGTTCCTTTGGGAAGTTGAGGGGTTGAAATGTTAAAGCTTCAAAGGGGGGGTCCTAGAAAGGTACCATGGAGGGATTCATGAAACTGAGGGACTGGCCCCACGACGCTGCGGAGCTTCAAGATGGATGCAGATTGTGGGCAGCACGTCATGGCTTCTGGGCAAGCAGAAGAGCTCTCGAATTAGGGTTTAGGGTTTAGGATTTAGGGTTTAGGGTTTAGGGTTTAGGACCCATACTGTGGTGCTTGCCTTGGGGACAGAAGAAGAGCCTTCAAAGGGGGGGGGGGGCCTCATGTTGTCCATACACCTTTATAAGGGATTGCAGTAGTATAGGGTAATTGAAATGATTCATGAACCCGAGTTCAGGGTTCATGTTGTGCCTTGTGTGTTGGTCTTTCTACGGAACGTGAGCTCAGGCGTCGATCAAGCTCAGCCACAACTCGTTGCTGGGTATGTGGCTTTGATAGCACATATCAGCACATGATGAGGATTATCCTGGAAAAGCCAAGTTGCCCAGGGCTCAAAAAGATGCGCAGACTTCAGTGACTGCAGTGCCCGGCTGTGGTGAAGTCCAAGGGTTTAGGGTTTAGGGTTTAGGGTTTAGGGTTTAGGGTTTAGGGTTTAGGGTTTAGGGTTTAGGGTTTAGGGTTTAGGGTTTAGGGACACGTTCCCCCCCCCCCCCCCAACAAAAAAAACAAAAGCACTGCATGCACCTTTTGACATGCGCCTTGTTCAGTTGCCCCATCAGTCTCCAGCCCGATCCACCGTTCCCAATTTCCCGGCGCGATGTAGAGGTCGGCCACGTGCACTGCTGCCAGCACCTATGGATCCCCGATTCAACACGCCGCCTGGTTCGTGTGGGTTTTGGGTTTAGGGTGCAGGGTTCAGGGTTTAGGGTTTAGGGTTTAGGGTGCAGGGTTCAGGGTTTAGGGTTTAGGGTTTAGGGTCGACATCTAGAGGTTTTTGGAAAGCCGGAAAAACGCTGTGAGCCGCTTGTGCACTTCTGCCAAGACGATCCCGGTGCCGGGTGCTGTCACGATCACAAGCGTGAGCGAGGGGACGTGCATGAGACGCCCAGCTGCGGTCAGAGTCAGAAGGGTAGAGTCTCAACCCTCAACCCTAAAGTACTAATTGCTTATAAGACCCCCCAAAAAAGGAAAATGTTCTTCCTTACTAAGGGTAATATAGGGATTATTGTTTGTTATTCTCTTGGGGTTCTTGAGCAATTAGTAAACCCCAAGCCCTAAGCCCTAAGGCATCAATCGCATCATTCCATGGAGACTCATCGACCAAAGCACATCTGGGTGTATGGACGACTCTGGGAATTCCGCGACGCTCAGAAGAAATCTGGCACCTCTCTACCCAGACCCCTGGGAGGATCCAAAAAGTAGATCCCCTTAAGTGTTCCTAAGAATGACCCAATGGGGGTCATGTTTTGGATCCTGCCAGGGGTCTGGGTATAAGACTACCTGGGCCATCTGGTCCTGTATTGGATCATCTATATTTAATATGATGACTAAGGTTCTGAGGGGAGTATAGCCTTGTTGGATCATATTTGGGACTGTGCCTTCGAGGGTTTCGGGTTGAGGGCCCGATGAGTTCATCATCGCACCGAGGAGAAACGTTTATGTGCATAGCTGCCACACCTCGAACAACCAGCTGTGGTACATGCTGGATGGGAACCTATATCCCCTTGGGAGTTTTTTATCATTGTTTATATAAAACCCAAGAGGATATTGAAAGTATTATTTTTCTTGAGGTTAAGAGGGGAGTGTAGGAACATCTTCACACTGCGCGACCACAAGTGCTTGGATTACAGCATGGACGGCACCGATAACGTCTACATGCACGAGTGCCACGACGGCGAGAACCAGAAGTGGTACTTTGATGAGGACACGAAGGCCATCCGCAGCGAGAAGGACCATCGATGCCTGGACAGGACAGGTACCGGCTCTGATGGCAACAATAAGAAAGGGAACCTCTATGTGCATGATTGTCACTTCAACACGAATCAACAGTTCGACTCTTGCCATGCAATTGGGCTCAGGAAGTTGTGACAGAGATGCAGTCTCACGGCGGGTACCTTTCACCCAAAATCCTTCCGAGGTGCGAGAAGAGAGGCCGGGCAATGCCTTTACCATGGCCCTTCACCTTGACTGCACAGTCGCTTTGCATGAAAGAGGGACCAAACATCGGCCAGGAAACATTTGGGGGTTTCCGAGATTAGAGGTACCTTATTGGGGGTCCTTTTTATACAGGGATCCTACTATTTGGGGATCTATATTGGGGGTCTCCTATTTTCATAAACCCCCATGTGTATGTGGGTCAGTGAAGACACCTGTTTGTTGAAAGTGACTCTTTACCCCAGCCTTTTGGCATACGAGGTCAGCGCAGATGCGTGTGCAAAAGGGGTCACGGTTCGACACGGGTATCGCATTTCTTGGTTTCAGGTGCATGTCTTACTGCACTTGCTCAAGCATTCTTCAAACCCTAAACCCTAAACCCTAAACCCTAAACCGTGGCTCGTGATGTTTCGGGCCTAATGGGAGCCGTTTGCAGGCCCATTTAGACGCCAATCACTGGCACATCTCTAGAGCTGCCGGTCCCTTGTATTTTTAGGGCTTAGGGTTTTTTTTCGTGTTTAGGGTTTAGGGTCTAGGGTTTAGGGTTTAGGTTTTAGGGTTTGGGGTTTGGGGTTTGGGGTTTAGGGTTTAAGGTAGTAGCTTATTCATTCTATTCTTATCTTGTTCTATTGTTAGCATTATATTCTTGCATTTGTTTTTTACTCTGTCTGTTCCCGTATTGTACTGTTATTTGGGATGTTCCCCCTTATACTAACAGTCCTTCATAGGGATTACAATAGGGGGTACTATCATCCCCATGAAGGATTGGTAGTATAAGGGGGGAACATCCCAACCTAAACCCCTAAACCCCTAAACCCCTAAACCCCTAAACCCCTAAACCCCTAAACCCCTAAACCCCTAAACCCCTAAACCCCTAAACCCCTAAACCCCTAACCCCCTAACCCCCTAAACCCCCTAACCCCCTAACCCCCTAACCCCCTAACCCCCCCCTAACCCCCTAACCCCCTAACCCCCTAACCCCCTAACCCCCTAACCCCCTAAACCCCCTAACCCCTAACCCTAACCCCTAAGACCCCTAGACCCCTAGACCCCTAGACCCCTAGACCCCTATACCCCTAGACCCCTAACCCCTAGACCCCTACCCCTAGACCCCTAGACCCCCCCTCCCCTAGACCCCTAAACCCCTCAACCCCTCAACCCCTCAACCCCTAAACCCCTAAACCCCTAAACCCCTAAACCCCTAAACCCCTAAACCCCTTAACCCCTAAACCCCTAAACCCCTATACCCCTAAACCCCTAAACCCCTAAACCCCTAAACCCCTAAACCCCTAAACCCCTAAACCCCTAAACCCCTAAACCCTACCTAAACCCTAAACCCTACCTAAACCCTAAACCCTAAACCCTGTTGAGTTCTCGGCGGCTCCGAGGACTCGGATGCCCAGCAGATCACCGTGGAGCCCTCGGGGGGCGGGAGCAGCTTCAAGCTGAGGCCCCCAGGGCTGCGAAGTATACAATAGGGTTTAGGGTTTAGGGTTTAGGGTTTTGGGTTTAGGGTTTAGGGTTGAGCTCGGGAGATGTGTACCTGGAGTGCCCCCCGAACGGGTCTAGAGGTTTTAGGTTTTTGGGGTTTTGTTGGGTTTTTTTAGGTTTTTTTTTTTTTTCCGAGCTGCGAAGTATACTATAGGGGTCGGAATAGTTACTAATAGTTAGTATTCCCTTATGGTCCCTTCGTACTTGTACTATAGTAACCCACAAAACCCTATACAACTCTTTCGTTGCTATTGAGGCTTCTTTACCATGCATTCTTCACATCCTAAGTATGAGTCTTGAATGGTATTCTCGTGCGTGTACAAAACACTCTGTTTCACCTTCATCGCACAGACTTCGGTCCGCATGCCCCACAAAACCCTATTCTAGTCATTAAGGCCCCCATATTTTACGCGGAGTCCCCCCCCTCAAACGGGTTTTTCAGGGTGTTTAAGGGTTTGTTTTAAGGATTTCTTGTCCGGTTTTTAAGTGTTTTTGGGGTTTTCAGGGTGACTCCCCGAAACTCTGAGTCACAGTCTTCCCATCCACCACGCCGGCCCCCCCAAAAACTTGCCAAGCCCCGGTGAAGTTTAGGGATCCTTGAGGGAGGAAACCATACTAGGTATAGTTAAGGGACCTATAACCTAAGCTAGGATCCTTATAACCCAATCTAGGGTCCTTAAAACTATACTAGGTAGAGTTAAGGGACCTATAACCTAAGTTAGGATCCTTATAACCCAATCTAGGGTCCTTAACACTCTACTTACAACTAGGGGGGGCACAACTAGGGGGGGCCCCTCCTTGTAGCAGCTATCATGCGATTTTTCAGGGAAGGGGGGGGGGGTTCAAGGTTCCCTTGTCCTCCCCACTGCTCCCTAAGACTCCCGAAGCTTCCCTAAAGTTCCCCAAGGGTCCCTGGGTACCTACCCCCCATCAACCCCCCTCCACGAAGAACCCTAAACCCTAAACCCTAAACCCTAAACCCTCCAGAACCCTCTAAGTGAAGGAGAAGTCCGCACACCCTGCCAAACGACTGGAAATACGACTCCGACAAGAAGCGCCTCACCTGTTGGGCCCTTTAGGGTCTGGGTTTAGGGTTTAGGGTGTTTAGGGTTTTTAGGGTGTTTAGGGTTTTTAGGGTGTTTGGGGTTTAGGGTGTTTGGGGTTTAGGGTGTTTAGGGTCTAGGGCGTTTGGGTTTTTAGGGTGTTTGGGGTTTAGGGCGTTTAGGACTTTTAGAGTGTTTAGATTTTTGGGGTGTTTAGGAATTTTAGGGTGTTTAGGGTTTAGGGTGTTTGGGGGTTTAGGGGCTTAGGGTTTAGGGTTTCGGGGTTTACGGGTTTAGGGTGTAGGGTTAAGGGTTTAGGGATGAGGTGCCCGTGTGTTGGAGGTTCTCCAGGTTTCCGGGGTCCAGCACCAGGCCTACTTTTCCGCAGGTGCATCAACAACCCGTAAGGTCTGTTTAAAGTGGTAAGCGCTCAGACCCTGAAACCCTAAACCTGAAAACCTTCAACCCGACATCCTAAAACCCCAAATCCTAAAACCCTAAGCCCCTAAATCTTAACCCCTAAACCCCTAGGCCCCTAAACCCCTAAACCCCTAAACCCCTAAGCCCCTAAACCCCTAAACCCCTAAAACCCTAAAACCCTAAAACCCCTAAACCCCTAAACCCCTAAAGCCCCTAAAACCCCTAAACCCCTAAACCCCTAAAACCCCTAAACCCCTAAACCCCTAAACCCCTAAACCCCTAAACCCCTAAACCCCTAAACCCCTAAACCCTAAACCCACGTAAACAGAGGACCATCAAGAAGACCAGTGGCAACAAGTGCCTGGAAGCGCGCGGCCGCGGCCGCGTCGAGGAGGTTGATTGCTCCCAGCGCTCCTGGGCCTGCTTTTCTGGCTTTATAGGGTAGGGTTTAGGGTTTAGGGTTTAGGGTTTAGGGTTTAGGGTTTAGGGTTAGGGCTTTATAGGGTTTAGGGTCTAGGGTTTAGGGTTTAGGGTCTAGGGTTTAGGGTTTAGGGCTTAGGGGTCCTCAATTTGGGATCTGGGCTCTAAGGTTTGTCATGTCTCCGAATCCTTCAAGCACTGTTGCTCTCATCCGGCTCGCCCTCAATTCCAGCTACTTCTTGTGAGGGTTCTCCTGTAATGGAAGACGGATCCCTAAACCCTAAACCCTAAACCCTAAACCCTAAACCCTAAACCCTAAACCCTAAACCCTAAACCCTAAACCCTAAACCCTGTAGAATCCTACAGGCCCTGGAAGCCAGAGGGAACTGCGCAAATCAAGGGACTAAAGGAGGTATATAGGGACTATATAAGGTGCATAGAAGGGTTATTCAGGGGAATCAGATGAAGGTCTAGGGGTCCCTCCTTATACCCCTAAAAGCCCTAAACCCTAAACCCTAAACCCCAAACCCCAAACCCTAAACCCTAAACCCTAACCCTAAACCCTAAACCCTAAACCCTAAACCCTAAACCCGAAACCCTAAACCCTAAACCCTAAACCCTAAACCCTAAACCCTAAACCCTAAACCCTAAACCCTAAACCCTAAACGCAAAGGCATCGAGCAGGAGTGGACCATGTCGCATGGCCTGCCCGGCCTCGTAGACGCACCGATCAGCTGCCCTGGTGACCAGGATGCTCGGCCCAGCTTGACTTACTTTGGGTTTAGGGTTTAGGGTTTAGGGTTTAGGGTTTAGGGTTTAGGGTTTAGGGTTTAGGGTTTAGGGTTTAGGGTTTAGGGTTTAGGGTTCAGGGTTCAGGGTTCAGGGTTTAGACTTAGCCAATACTTGAACTTTAAAATAGCACTTTTTGGGTGTTCGTAATTAGTAGGAACTTTAAGAACACTTTTCTGGGTTCCCGTATTTAGTAGGAACAAAGTTCGGCTTTGCCTTTTGTATTCCTTGGTGCTGGTAGGAGTAAGGTGATTGGGTGCAGTTGGCGGGATGGTCTTCAAGTCCAGGAAAAGCCACGTTGGAGGTTTTCAGGCTCCCTCGACCCCTGTTTTGTCTTGGCGGCGCGAGTGCTTAGCATTCGGCTTCGAATACGTACAACTTTAACAAAGCTGTTGTACGGATCGTGTCTCAAAGATGATTTGACCTGCCCTTTCTCATCACATCGCATCACAGACCGTGCGACCGGCCATCTAAACCGTCTGAAATCCTATCATCCCCAACTCTGTCACACCAGGACCAGCATTACAACCGTACTTATAAACCCTAAACCCTAACCCTAAACTACCCATGAACCTCCAAGTAGGCTCAGGGACCACTGGCAGGCACCATATCTTCGCCCCCACTGTGCAGGTCATCAGCTATATGAAGAAGACGCACAGCCAAATCCAGTATAAGTGCAGCCACGTCTCATCGCTGGGAGTCTTGGAGCAGATGTGCGAATTGCAAGTTCTGTAACATCAGCGCACGATGCTGCATCTTGTTGCTGTTGACACCCAAAGCCTCCGGGGCCAAGTGACCCAAACCCAGACCCCAAACCCGAAACCCCAAACCCTAAACCCCACACCCTAAACCCCAAACCCCAAACCCTAAACCCGAAAC
>CAJNDS010000586.1:0-35000 GCA_905221605.1 Symbiodinium natans | reverse complement strand
ATGTTGTGTGGTCCCAAGTGCATGGCTCGCCGAGATTTTGTGCCGAGAATATTTTCCGGAGCCCGAAACCAAACCTTAAACCGTAAACCCTAAATCCTAAACCCTATCCCCTAACCCCAAACCCTATCCCGAAATCCTAAAAACCCTAACCCCAAACCTGATCCCTAAACCCTAAACCCTAAACCCCGTACCCCCTAAGTCTAAATTTGGCATAGGCATCAAAAAAAAAATAATAAGCATCAAAAAGAAAAA
The DNA here is from genome assembly GCA_905221605.1 of Symbiodinium natans. Lineage (NCBI taxonomy): Eukaryota > Dinophyceae > Suessiales > Symbiodiniaceae > Symbiodinium > Symbiodinium natans. The sequence goes on along the minus strand of CAJNDS010000586.1, from coordinate 34,748 downwards.
TAATAGGGATCAATAAAAACAAAAATAGGCATCAAAAAAAAAATAAAGCCATCCGGCCCACCTGCGTGGTCCTCTGGTCCCGTGGTCCTCTGGTCCCGTGGTCCTCTGGTCCCGTGGTCCTCTGGTCCCGTGGTCCTCTGGTCCCGTGGTCCTCTGGTCCCGTGGTCCTCTGGTCCCGTGGTCCTCTGGTCCCGTGGTCCTCTGGTCCTGTGGTCCCCTGGTCTTGTGGTGCCCTGGTCCTCTGGTCCTCTGGTCTGCTTGTCTGTCCGCCTGGTCCTGCGGGTCCTCTGCGTATAAATAAATAAGTAATTTAGACAAATAAGTAAAAATCAATAAATATAAATATATATATATATATATATATATATTATATACACACGATAGTGAAGGTCGACGTGTGTGTATATATGTATGTATGTATGTGCATATATATATATACATATTACATAATACACATTACATTACACATTGCCTATTATATACTATACATTATACATTATACATTATGCATTATACATTATATATTATATATTATATATTATATATTATATATTATATATTATGTATTATGTATTATGTATTATGTGTTATGTATTACGTATTCTGTATTATGTATTATGTATTATGTATTATGTATTATGTATTATGTATTAATTATGTATTATGTATTATGTATATTATGTATTATGTATTATGTATGTTACATATTGTATTTTTGTATATTATTATATTTATTATATTATTATTACCTTATCTATATATTATTATTATATATTATATATTATATATTATATATATTATATATTATATATTATAATTATTATATATTATATAATTATATATATATATATATTATATTAATCTGGTAATTGTGTATATATATACACTTACACTTATATATATAAATTGTTATATATATATCTATCATTTATATTTACATTTATATTTTCATATTGTCGTACATTATATGATATGTGTATGTATATAAATAAGTAAATATAAATATGAATAAATAAATAAATATATATAAGTAAATAAATAAATAAATAAATATATATATATATATACTTATATTTATATCGCATATTGTATATTACATGCCATATATTGCATATTATACATTGTATATTGCATATTATATACTGCATATAATGCATAGTATATAGTATATAATATATACTGTATACATAATATACAATTTTTCAAATATATAATATTATTTATTATTAATTAATTTATTATTTATTATTCATTATATAGTATATTTTATATATTATGCAGTATGTATTATATATTGTTCTTTGAAGCCATTGGAATGCAAAGAAAATGGAAGTTTTTTGCTTGAAGCATGTAGAAGTAGAGTTTTTCCGATGGAAACATAGAGATAATAGAGGATTTCTCATGAAAACGTGAAGACAGTAGACGTTTTCTTGTGGGAGTATGAAGAAATAGAGGTTTTCCCATTGAAAGATCGAGAAACTAGAAGGTTTTCCAACCACTACCACCACTTCTACGCATCGTGCGAACATTGCTTGCCCCCCCCCAACCCCCCCGCTATTTTTTTTAAGCTGTGCAAAGCGTGCTGCAAAGCCAAGTGGGGGGGTGTGGGGGGGGGGGGGCCTGCGCCAACCCCAACCCCGCCGCGTTTTTATCAAGCTGTGCCACTGCAAAGCGTGCTTTATGAATCTTGTTGAAGCCATTGGGATACTAAAAAGTTTAAGTTTTTCTTAAAATACATGCAAATAGAGGTTTTCCGATGGAAACATAGAGATGATAGAGGTTTCCTATGAAAACGTGAAGTTAATAGAGGTTTTCTTGTGGGAATATGAAGAAATGGAGGTTTTCCTATTAAAAGATCGAGAAAATAGAAGGTTTTCCAACCACTACCACCACCCACTACTACCCATCGTGCGCATTGTGTTTGCAAATGGGGCGGGGGGGGGGCTGCGCCCCCCCCCCCAACCCCCCCCCCAACCCCCCCCCCCCAAACCCCCCCCCCAACCCAACCCCCCCCCCCCCCCCCCCCCCCCAACCCCCCCCCCCCACCCCCCCCCCCCAACCCCCCCCCCCAACCCCCCCCCCCAACCCCCCCCCCCCGCTGTATTCCAAGAGGAAAATGGTTTTTTTTTTTTTTTTTGATGCTTATTTATTTTTTTTTTGATCCCTTGGGGTTATTTTTTTTTTTGATGCTTATTTATTTTTTTTTTGATCCTTCACCCTCTAAATTTGCTGTGTTGGGGCAAAGCCCGCGTCCCCCCGAAGGTTTGGCGCTTCCGACCCGGAGTATCTGCCGGAGTGCAAGGAGCGGCCTCAACTCAACAAGAAGGGACTTCGGGTTTAGGGTTTAGGGTTTAGGGTTTAGGGTCGTTCGCGAGTTCTTTTCACTACTGGAAGACTGCGATCTTGAGCTTGCGAAGTCTGAACCCTAAACCCTAAACCCTAAACCCTAAACCCTAAACCCTAAACCCTAAACCCTAAGCCCGTGACGAGATCCACCGGCCCGCCCAAGGAGATGACAGGCAATCGGAGCCCTTGAAGGTAAAACCAGCTGCAACCTGAAACGCAACACCTCAGGGTTTAGGGTTCAGGGTTTAGGGGTTAGGGTTTAGGGTTCAGGGTTCAGGGTTCAGGGTTTAGGGTTTAGGGCTTAGGGTTTAGGGTTTAGGGTTTAGGGTTTAGGGTACCTCCTGGGCAGGACGAGTCGCACCCCGGAGCGCGCAAGTTCAAGCTGGCCAGCATGCACCTCGGTTGGCGAGATCTTGAGCCTCAAAGACCCTTAAGGTTAACCCTAAACCCTAAACCCTAAAACCCTAAAACCCTAGAATCCTAAGTTTAGGGTTTAATCCCCTCCCCCTTACACTAAACCCCACCCTAATTTTAAGTATAATTCTTGTTTTTCCCGGATCCTCCCGGCACTCAGCCCAATACTAAACCTGTTTGAGAACCTCCGCCCTTGAGTTGAGCCATTAGGGTCTTCAATTCTGGTGTAGGGCTCAAGGCTCAGAGGGTTTGCAGGGTTTAGGGCTCGAGGCTCAGAGGGTTTAATTAGGGTTTAGGGCTTAAGCAATTCTAACTGAATTTTGAACCCTGAACCCCACCTCTCCCAAGCTTCAGATTTCAGGTTTTTGGGTTTAGGTCCCCCCCTCATTTTAGATATTTTTCTGGCCGAGGCGAATATTGGAATTCCGGGGGGGGGGGGGGGGGGGGGGGCAGTTTTGGTATTAGGGGGAGGGGGTTAGGGTTTAGGGTTTAGGGTTTAGGGTTTAGGGTTTAGCCAAGGATTGACAGAAGCCGCGGACTCCCCCAATGTCACCTGTGAAGCCCAAAAAACCCACAAGAGAACCCTGAAGCTGAAAGGATGCCGTATACTACTCTTCTGTAATCCCTGGTAGGGTAACATGAACCCCTAGGCTTAGGGTTTAGGGTTTAGGGTTTAGGGTTTAGGGCTTAGGGCTTAGGGCTCAGGGCTTAGGGCTTAGGGCTTAGGGTTTAGGGTTTAAACCCTAAACCCTAAACCCTAAACCCTTTTAGGGCTCCGAGTTGGTCCCTGCAAGAGAACCCTCCACCTCAAAGCACACGAAACGTCGTGGAAAAGTCAGGAATGAAGAGGCCAAAGAGCTGGACGACGAGAATCCCTGCAAGCACCTTCGGCATTGGAGTTCTTGTTGGTGCTCTTCTTAAGGTAATTCGGCGGCTTTGTTTAATGGTTGACATTCGAAGCCACACGGCTCAGTGCGCCAGCACGTTGTGATCGTAGAACTGCCGCCTCGCGTCAGCACATCGGAGCTCGATCCCAGGAATGAGGCTTAAGTTTAGGATTCAGGGTTTAGGACTCAGGGTTTGGGGTCTAGGGTCTAGGGTTTTGGGTTTAGGGTTTAGGATTCAGGGTTTAGGGTTGAACGCTGGCGGTCGCCATGGCGTGTCCTACAACCCATCACCTCATCGGCCTCATGGGAAGCGCCCCCAGGTACGTGTATGGCGCGCCCCTAAACCCTAAACCCTAAACCCTAAACCCCAAACCCTAAACCCCAAACCCAGGTACGTGTATGGCGCGCCCCCCACCAACCAAGACATGGACGGGGCCGATGGCATGACTGGTTGGATCGACGACCTGAGCCCTGGCTTAGGGTTTAGGGTTTGGGGTTTAGGGTTTAGGGTTTAGGGTTTAGGGTTTAGGGTTTAGGGTTTAGGGTTTAGGGTCTGGGAACTTATCCGAAAGTGAGGGTTCCCAGAACGCAATGCTTGAACAGCTGGGACCCAGAGTAGGCCCTTATTAATTATTGTGTTCTTAGGGGGTTTCAGTTCTCTGTATACGCCCCTGTAAACCAAGAAGGGCACCCCGTTTAATCCTAGGATACTCTTGGGTCTGGATAAGTTTCCCAAAATATGGTCCCCGACGGTTCGGACGCCTCCACCCCAAAGTGGCGCTCCAGCCGTGTGAGCAGCGAACTCCAAGCCCCAAACCCCAAACCCTACCAATCAAATAAGTCCCACCCTTGAACCCTGAACCCCAAGCCCCAACACCCCAAACCCCGAACTCGAAAACCCCAAACCATTAACCACAAGCCCTAAACCCCAAACCCTAAACCCCACACCCTCACCCCAATCCCCAAACACTAAACCCCAATCCCTACACCCTATTCTCCGAACCCTAAACCCCATCCCGAACCCTAAACCCCATACCCTAAACCCTAGACCCCGAACCGTAAACCCCAATCCCCGAACCCAAGCCCCACTCGCTAAACCCTAAATTCCAAACCCTAAACCCTAAACCCTAAACCCTAAACCCTAAACCCTAAACCCTAAACCCTAAACCCTAAACCCTAAACCCCAATCCCTAAACCCTAAACGCTAAACCCTAAACCCTAAACCCTTGAAGCCCAGGGTGGACACCGTGGGGCCGGGCCAGGGAGGTGTGACCTACAAATCCGTCAAGGAATGCCGGGCGGCCCAGCTTCTGTGGTTTGAGGTTTAGGTATATGGGGTTTAAGGGTTTAGGGTTTAGGGTTTAGGGTTTATTTTGGGTTCAGGGTTGGTGTCGGGTCCGAAGCCGAGGCAGTGACCGCGACATTGTCCGCGAGCTCCAGATGGCGAAGTGGAGCCAGGCCGTGGTTGAGAAAAAAGGGGTAGTCTACAGTATACAGAATATTCGAATATAGTATAAAGTATATAGTATATAGTATGTCGTATATCCTATGTAGCATATGAGTATGCAGTATGGAGTATATAAGACTATGGTATATAGCAAAGTCTCGTATATTTGTCTACAGCATGCAGTATACAGGATCATACCTCCCTGGGTTCTGAAGTATGGGCCCTTGGGTTTTTCCGGGTATAAAAGGGGTATGTAATTTAGTAGATAAGAATGCAGCTTATAGGATAGTATAGCTACGGTGTAGTGGGTTTTGGCGGCTTAGGGTGTAGGGTTTAGTGGATCCCTGAGGGATTGGTACAAAGATTTGTCAACTTCAGTTGAGGAGCCACAAGTGGGCTCCAAAGGGGTTTTGTGGATCAGGCCGCTCAGAATCAGACGGTTCCATCTCACTGTTCGTGCTGCCACATGAGATGGGCCAACACAAGCCCGTGGGGCAACCATGTTTTCTTGTCAACAGCGCGGTGCATGCAGCACGCACGTTGTGGACTGAGGGTTTGTGGAAGATCCTAAACCCTTTGAGACAGCACAGGCAGCGTCATCCACTCTTGATCTTTAGGGTCTGCGCTTTTACCACTAAAGGTTCTTGCGCCTGCAAAGCTCGCAGAATCCCGGCAAGAATCCCCTCACATGAAGGAGCCCTGACTTCTTTCTTGGCTTGCATAGAGCCGGTCGACTTTGCCGGCACATTCTCAGAGCACTGCAAACCCTAAGCCCTGAACCCTCAAGGCCCCCAAACCCTAAAGAGTGCTGCAAGCTGTGGCAGCCGTGCGTCTCTTTGAGAGGCACACAACTACCACACCATGGGCTTCGACTACGCGCGGGACAGTCCCTTCAGGGCAGGATAGGGCAGGTGCCTTCGCATCGGGGGCTTGCAGTTGAGGCTTCCTCTCCTCTACGAATTGCTTAAGAGCCCCCCCAAGAAAATGCAGATATTCTTCCTTGCACGGGTGATATGGGGATTCTTTTTTTTTTTGGCTTCTTAAGCAGATGGTAGTCCTTGGCTTCCGAGGCTTGAGGGTAGCAGCTACGCTCGGTTTACGGTTTAGGGTTTAGGGTTTAGGGTTTAGGGTTTAGGGTTTAGGGTTTAGGGTTTAGCCCAGAAGGGCCCCAGCTGCTGAGAGGACTTGATCATGGCGTATGCTGACGGCATGCCCGAAGTGGAGGCCCCCGAGCCTTTCGATCAAGGGTTTAGGGTTTAGGGTTTAGGGTTTAGGGTTTAGGGTTTAGGGTCCTTAGATGTCTCCTGTCTCCTGTTCAAGACTTGTTGGAGACCCCCACATTCTGATCCGTGTCGCATAGCGCGCACACCCTAAACCCTAAACCCTAAACCCTCAAGCCCCCTGTAACTTGAAATTATTAAGAAAAATCCAAAAACGAAACTCCTCGAAACTTCCCCGGACCTGAACCCTTAGTAATTTCTAAACCCTAAACCCTAAACCCTAAACCCTAAACCCTAAACCCTAAACCCTAAACCCTAAACCCTAAACCCTAAACCCTAAACCCTAAACCCTAAACCCTAAACCCTAAACCCTAAACCCTAAACCCTAAACCCTAAACCCTAAACCCTAAACCCTAAACCCTAAACCCTAAACCCTAAACCCTAAACCCCAACCCATAACCCTTCCTTCCCGAGCTATCGACAGCACACGAGCCGCGACGTACCTCACAGACGCCAGAAAGCATGATCCGTCCTTGAGGAAGCTATATCCCCCTTGGGAATTCTTCTTTATTTTTGTTTATACAAAACCCAAGAGGATATTAAAAAACAGTATGTTTAGTAATATTTTTGTTTATATAACCCAAGAGGATATAAAGTATTGAAATATTTTTTGTTAAGGTTCTAAGGGGAGTAGAGGAAGGCTCTTGCTCGAAGTGTACTCTGCTGGTGTGCAGGCTGCGCCCATCGGTGCAGGTTTCGAGTTCCAGCCGGGCTCCATTCTGGCTGCTTACAGCACAGCCCCCAGTGTTCGGGGTTTAAGGGTTTGGGTGTAGGGTTTAGGGTTTGGGGTTTAGGGTTTAGGGTTTGGGGTTTGGGGTTTAGGGTTTAGGGTGGTTGCTCAGTGTCTCCGTCCAGGGAGTGTAGAGGAAGATGTGCTGCGAATCCAAGTTGCATGAAGTTGTGTGGAGGATCCGATCACCCCTAAACCCCAAACCCAAAACCCTAAACCCTAAACCCTAGGCCGCCCCGAAGGCATCGCAGCCTCTTACCACCGGACAGCTTCTGCATCCTTCCGAGGCACCTGGTACTTTAACACCATTCAGCTGGGAGAAGACATTGCCATGCAGCAGCCGCTCGTTGGGGTTTCTAGGGCTCCTAGGGTTTCTAGGGGGTTACGAGGGTTTCTTGGGTTTCTAGGATTTCTAGGGTGGCTGGGGTTTTCTAGCGCTTTCCAGGGTTTCTTGGGTTTCTAGCATTTGGGATGTTGCAGGCTGGGTCTGGGGGTAAGGATTTAGGGCAGTTTAGGCTTACCTCTCTTCAGCTGAAGTTGGTCTGCGCATAGGAACCCCAACGGCAGCGGATGACGTAAACGGGCGCTTGAGCGTTGCTCCGCGTGCCAGGCCCGAGACCCTAAACGTCACTCCCTGAGCCCTGAACGACTTCCAAAACAGGAGATGCGCCTGGGTGAAGGCACATTCGAACCAAGAGGGCGCTTTGTAGATCCTGCACGACACGTATGTCCATTCCCCCTTCTTGTTCTTTGTAGGGATTGAGGGTTTTGGCTGCCCGCATTGAAGGGTCGGGGGGACATGTGGCACTTAACCTAATCTATACTGAGAACAAGTGAAGGTTTCCGAAATTAAGGGCACCTTATTGGGGTCATTATTATAAGGGAATCCTACTACTTGGGTGGCCTATATTTGTGGTAAACCCCATGTAAATTCCGTTGAGCTCGCAAATGTAAGGCACGAGATGCACTTCGAGCAAGCGGGTCACGACGACTGCAATCCGATTCAGCAACTCCGCCGGTTTTTCCTTGGCTTTCGGGCTTGGGGTGTAGGGTTTCAGGGCCTTCGGGTGTCTGATGATCCTTAATCCCTAAGCCCCTAAACCCTAAACCCTAAACCCTAAACCCTCAACCCTAAACCCTAAACCCTCAAGGCATGGATTTGCCAGAACCTTCTGCGATCTTCACTGCATCCGAGATGCCGTGCGACGCTCGGTCACATTCGGACTGCTTTGTGCGTACACACCGATGCAGGGAGGGTTTAGGGTTTAGGGTTTAGGGTGTAGGGGTTTAGGGGTTTAGGGTTTAGGGTGTAGGGGTTTAGGGGTTTAGGGTTTAGGGTTAAGGTTTAGGGTTTAGGGTTTAGGGTTTGGGGTTTGGGTTTAGGGGGGAAGTCTCTTTAGAAAGGGGGTTCCCCCTTTATACCCAAAGTGAAGCAGAATCGACCCCAAAGAAGGACCCCGATTCTTTGGAAAGCCGCAATCGGACGTCTGGTGATGCATCCACTTCTATTTGCTTAAGAAATCTAGAAAACACCCCCCCCCCCCAAACAAAAACCAACTAAAACAATAAATAAGTATCTATATATATATATATATATACACACCTATATTCTTCCTGACAAGAGCAATATAGGGATTGAAATCTTGAGTTTTTGGGTGGGTTCTGAAGCAAATAATAGTCCAGGAAGGGCAGGGGCTGCCTTCCCAAGCAATCCCTGCCTCACGCATGAAAGCTTGTTTAGCTGGGTCCCGCACTCCTCAGAAAGGGATTACCCTAAACCCTAAACCGTAAACCCTAAACCCTAAACCCCACCGACTCTTCGACAGGAAAGGGGGATGATGCGATCCTGCGAGCATTGGAAGAGGCGGTCGAGATCATTGGCAAGAACACCCAGCTTCTCCTTGAGCATTACGCCGCCTCACTGCAACTTGCAGCACACCTTTCTGAGCTCTGGCCACCCTAAACCCTAAACCCCAAACCCTAAACCCTAAACCCCAAACTAAACCCCAAACACTAAGCCCTAAATCCTAGACCATAGACCCTAGACCCTAAACCCTAACCCCTAAACCCTAGACCCTAAGCCAGCCGAAGACAGCGCTCAGGTCGGGGAAGAGTCCGGATCATTATTGGTCGAGGAGGCGCTGGGCAGCCAAAGCGTGCCACTTGAGGATGAGGATCTATTTTCCCTTTTTCCTATACGATGTGCATATACATATATATATATATGCATATGTATATATATACATACATTCGTATATACATACTATATATATATATATGTATATGGTTTTAGGTTAAGTGTCGAAGAAATAGGGCCTTGAATCTACAATGTATAAAACGCCGCAGTACGATTTTTGGCTCTCGCGTCGATTATTGGGTTGGCACGACATCTGAGTATTTTTAATGCGAGAATGAATACCACACAAAGGTCTTTCTACACTTCAGTTTGTAATTGCATGGCGCTTTGTCCCGAAGAGTTCAAAGAACGAGAAACGAACAGTTGTGTTTCAAAGCTTGTGCGTCTATCGCGAAAAGGGCTCAAGTTGATGTCAATCGCGGTTTTATCGCGACACACCCAAGCTCCTTTACTTGCTCCGAATCCACTTTTATTTCTCTTCGGGGCCGCCTCTAGCCATGCACCGCTGGCTCTTTGCTTATTTTCGCGGCCCCTCAGCCCTACCTCAAGAACTTAAAAGCCCACGTTGCATAGGAAATTGCTTTGAACCCCCTTGCTGTATTCTTCGGATAAAGTACCCAAACAGAAACCGAAGCTCTTGGCTTCTTCCTAGGTACCCTACATAAACCCAAACCCGCAAACTGAAGAACTAAACCCTAAACCCTAAACCCAAACCCTTTAAAGTGTAACCCTAAACCCGAAACCCTCAAGTCCAAAAAAGCAATGCCACAGAGCCTTACCCAGAGACTCCAATACCCCTTACTTAAGGGATATTCCTTCAACCACACAATTATAAGGACATAACCCTAAACCCGAAACCCTAAAACTTAAACCCTAAACCCTAAACCCTAAACCCTAAACCCTAAACCCTAAACCCTAAACCCTAAACCCTAAACCCTTGGGCCCATTCTAAGGGACCATGTAACCTCCTCAACCCTCCGCCCTAAACCCTCGACCCTCAACCCTCAACCCTAAACCCTAAACCCTAACCCTCTTATACTTTAAGGAATATTCCAGAAAAGGGGTATTGGCCTACATAAACCCAAACCCCTAAGCCCAAAAACCGACTTTACGGAATATTCCTGAACAGCAGGGGTATTGGAGTCCCTGGTTGGAGGCCTCCAAGATCCGCCGCGGACTCGCCACCCAATTCCAAGAGCTGCGGGCAGTGGCGCAAGAGGCATGCGGTGTAGGGTTTAGGGTTTAGGGTTAGGGTTTAGGGTTTAGGGTTGAGGGTTGAGGGTCGAGGGTTTAGGGCGGAGGGTTGAGGAGGTTACATGGTCCCTTAGAATGGGCCCAGAAGGGCCCTTGTATACCCCACTCTTACCCCATTAGAGGGAGGGGGGGGAGGGGGGGGTGAGGAGGGGAGGGGGGGGGGTGGCGTATCACATTCTTGTGCAGCTTCGGCTTGGGGATCCGGGGCTGGGGTTTGGGGTGCACCTGCAACCCTAAACCCTAGAGTTTTTGAGGGTTATCAGACCCGGTAGGCACAGGAATCCTTAAGGGACCCCTTGTGTCTTGCGACTTGGCCCGGATTATCCGAGGGTTTGGCAAGCCGCTTGCGACTGTCGATTAGTGTGTCGTGCAGATTTTATCAGGAAGTCAGGTACGGAATTCGCAGCGAATTCTCGCGATGAATTCCCTTAGGGCCTGACAGCAGCAAACAAGAAATGCTAGCTGTAGGGCAGTAGAAGGCAGTATAATGGTCGCAGAGTCCACATCGCCAATGTCGCAAGCACACGTCCGCGACGACTTCCATCCATCAGGTGTCTTTGTTTTTCCCTTCTCCTTCTCTTTCTCCTTCTCCTTCTCCTCTCTCCTCTCTCCGCTCTCCTCTCTCCGCTCTCCTCTCTCCGCTCTCCTCTCTCCGCTCTCCTCTCTTTGCTCTCCTCTCTCCTGTCTCCTCTCTCCTCTCTCCCCTCTCCCTTCTCCCTTCTCCCCTCTCCCATCTTCCCTCTCCCCTCTCCTCTCTCCTTGCTCTCCTCTCTCCTCTCTCCTCTCTGTCTCTCTCTTGTAGGTCACATGTTGTCCAGGCTTCTTTTTTATCCTAAGCCCCCGGCCTTAACCCCTTACCCCCAAACGCGCCAACCCCCAAACCGCTCAACCCTCCTAACCTCTTAACCACCCGCCGCCCCCCCGGCCGAAAAAACCTAAACCCCCAAAAATCTCCTCAAAATCTCCCAAAACACCCCATATCACTGCAAAATCTCCAACATACCGCAAAATCCCAAAATCCCTGCAAAACTCCCCCCCCCCCTCCCAAAAAAATAACTCCTGCGAAGCCCTGGAGGCCGCGCTGGAGACGCGCGCGTCCCTGGCCGGCGCGCGGGCCATCAAGGCCTGCGGTTCCGGGGCCACAATTTTGTTTTTTTTTTTTTGTTTGGGGGGGGGGGGGGGGGGGGGGGGTTAGGGTTTAGGGTTTAGGTTTAGGGTTTAGGGTTTAGGGTTTAGGGTTTAGGGTTTAGGGTTTAGGGTTTAGGGTTTAGGGTTTAGGGTTTAGGGTTTAGGGTTTAGGGTTTAGGGTTTAGGGTTTAGGGTTTAGGGTTTAGGGTTTAGGGTTTAGGGTTTAGGGGTACAGGGTTTAGGGGTACAGGGTTTAGGGGTACAGGGTTTAGGGTTTAGGGTTTAGGGTTTGGGGGTACAGGGTTTAGGGGTACAGGGTTTAGGGTTTAGGGTTTAGGGTTTAGGGTTTAGGGTTTAGGGTTTAGGGTTTAGGGTTTAGGGTTTAGGGTTTAGGGCAAATTTAGGGTGTAGGGCCGCGAGGTGAGGAATTCCAGGATGCACACTTCTTTAGGGGCTTGGGGTTGAGGGTGCTGACCTCAGGGTGAGAATTTGTTGCCATGGGGTTTCTGGGCTTTGGGGGCTGGGGTTTGGGGTTTAGGGTTTCTGGGTTTTTGGGGCTTAGGGCTTAGGATAGTCTCTGAACCCTTCATATTCATTTGATATGTGTATATATATATATGTACGAACCCCTAATCCGAAACCCTAAACCCTAAACCCTAAACCCTCAACTATATTTTTCAGAGTAGGCCCTTCTTCCCTTTTTGTTGGGGTTTAGGTTCCCTTATAAGCTCCCTCAAACCAAAAAGGGGTACCGTTTCCTAACCCTAAACCCTAAACCCTAAAACCCTAAAACCCTAAGCCCGGGGTGCGGTAGCCTGGCGAAAAGCTGTTTGGGCGGTAGGGGGGGGGGGGGGGGGTAGGGCGGTTTTTTCCAAAAGAGCCCCTATGCCCTGTCCATGAGTGGCGGTGTGGGTGTCCTGTTCCTCCACGGAAAAGCTGCCGGGGACCCCCCATACCCCCCCCCCCCCCCCCCGCGTTTTGGGGGGGTAAGGAGGGAAAGAGGGAGGTTTTCACCTCCAGAAACCCATCCAACACGCCGCCAGGGTCGGCGGACCCTAAAACCCTAAAAGCCTAAAACCCTAAAACCCTAAAACCCTAAAAACCCTAAAAACCTAAACCCTCAACCCAAGCCTAAACCCTGAACCCTAAAACCGTAAACCCTGAACCCTAAAACCCTAGACCCTAAACCCTAAAGCCCTAAATCCTAAACCCTAAACTCCCAAAAGCTTCGGAAAATCTTCGGAGGCCTTCGCGGGCCGCTGGCGACACCAAGGCACGCGCAGACTTGGGAGGGGTTTGGGGTTTAGGGTTTAGGGTTTGGGGTTCAGGGTTTAGGGTTTAGGGCTTAGGGTTTAGGGTTTAGGGTTCTGACTTGAGAGGGCCTTGGGGCTTAGGGTATAGGAAGTGCAGGGGTTTCGGGGTTTAGGGTTGATGGTTAGGTAGTATCAGGGTCGGAACAATTTACTACTAGTATCCCCTTATGGTCCCTTTATACATATACCACAATAACCCCCCAAAACCCTATTTTAACTCTTCAAGCCCCTATATGAGGGTATGGGAAGTGTAGGGGCTTGAGGGCTTCAGGGTTTAGGGTTGAGGGGTTTAGGGTTTAGGGTTTAGGGTTTAGGCTTTAGGGTTTAGGGTTTAGGGTTTAGGGTTCAGGACTAGGAAGTCTAGGAAGCTGAGAGGTCTGGGGTTTGGGTCTTTGGGGCGGGTTGTGGAAGTTTAGGAGTTCAGGGGTGCAGGGGGGGCTTGGGGGTTTAGAGGTTTAGAATTGTTGCATGTGGGCTTTAGGGCTTAGGGTTTTTTGGGCTTTGGGATTGTGGGGACTTGAGGTTTAAGACTTCTCGTGCTAGAGAGAACTTTGCCCAGCCTTTAGGGTATGTGGGGTTAAGGTTAGGGTCCCTGACTTGGAGGTTCATGGTAGCAGTCGGGCAACTGCAGTTGTAACCCTTATCTCGGGTACTTTTAACCCCACTTGTAACTACCCGTGGCCCTTCAAGTAGGCTCCCCTGTGATGGGAAACCCTAAACCCTAAACCCTAAACACTAAACCCTAAACCCTAAACCCTAAACCCTAAACCCTAAACCCTAAACCCTAAACCCTAAACCCTAAACCCTAAACCCTAAACCCTAAACCCTAACCCTAAACCCTTAACCCTAAGGATGCCCTGCCTCTGCAGGCAATGTTTCGGGCTTGGCTTCCCTACACACCATGGCAGGCGAGGTCGCGCAGCTACACTCGACAGTGCCCGAGCTGGATTAGGTGTTAGGCCCGTTTAGGGTTTAGGGTTTAGGGTTTAGGGTTTAGGGTTTAGGGTTTAGGGTTTGGGGTTTGGGGTTTAGGGTTTAGGGTTTAGGGTTTAGGGGAAAGTTTAGGCTTTGGGATGACACTTCTGGTCATCCGGCAGGTGTTCGGAAGCTTCCGAGTGTAAAGAAGCTAAAGAAGCAACTGTTCGTTTGGTTTGCCTTCTTTGCGTTTCGCGCTTTCCACTGACCCCCGAGCGCCAGGTCAGCAAAGTTTGGTTTTGTATTTGTACAGTTGCCGGACAGTCTTCACTGCACAGGAGGGGGGGGGGGGGTGGGGACACTATTCCGGAAGTTTCGCGACTTTGTAGCTGGAACCGTAGCCAGCTGAGATGTCTGTTGGCTCCTGTGTATGTCTGTTGAATTGCAACATGGGAGTTTAGAATATTTGGGGTACCTTATGTGGGGTCCTTGTTATAAGGGAATTCTTACGATTTGGGGGTCCATTTTGGGGGTCCCCAGTTTTCTAAACCCTAAACCCTAAACCCCCATGCTGCCTGCGGCTGCCTTGCACTTTGTCGGTCCTCGCAACTCAAGGTGACAGCCGTCAGCAGCCAGAAGCTCTCGCGTGTGGAAGAGATGCAGCAGAACTCCTTGGAAACCGTGGCCTACATGAACAAGTTCCTCAAGGCCTCTCCCCCCAAACCCTAAACTTGAGTCAAAAACCCTAAGCTTCCCCAAAAAACCCTAAGCTTCCCTAAAAGCCTGAAACTTCCCAAAAAAAACCTAAGCTTCATAAAACTTCCCCAAGCCCTCCTTAGCTTCCCCAAAGCCTTAAGCAAAATACCCTCAACTTCCCTACAGGTAGCTACGAATTGCATAAGAACCCCCGAAAAGAAGCTCGAGTATTCTTCCTTGGGAATGTACGGATTGCTATTTTTTTCGCATTTTTTGGGGCGATTTTCAAGCAAACAGTAGAAGTGGAGGGCCCCCCCCAAACAGAGCTCGCTCCTCCAGGCCAGAGCACACGTCCTTGGCCTGTACCACCAGACCGCGAGCCGGGCAAAGACAGCGCAGACGTGGTTCCTTAGTGATACTTGGAAACATTTTTTTATTTTGGGGTTCTATAATTGCTAAGAAACAGCTATAATTATGATTTTGGGCACTATAATTCCTAAGAAACAGAAAAATATTTTTTTGCCGGGAGTTCCAAGTTCAGTAAAGGTTCAAGCAACACTGGACAAACAAGTTGCCTGGAGTTGGCTTCAGCATGTTTCAGTGTTTTCGGGTTTAGGGTTTAGGGTTTTTTTCACACGCGGGCCCCGCGGAAGGTGTGCAAAGCCCGCTTGGAATGCTGGTCTGTCGGTTCATCGCTGGTAGAACGATCAGGTAGAAGCTCTTTCCTTGTTCAGGGTTGGGGTTCCCTTATAATCCCCTGAAAACCAAAATGGGCACCCTTATTATTCCTGGTTACTCCCGGTGGGCCTAGGAAGTCTTGAAAGTTGAAGTGGCTGGACCCTAAACCCTAAACCCTAAACCCTAAACCCTAAACCCTAAACCCTGAACCCTAAACCCTAAACCCTAAACCCTAAACCCATTGCCAGGATGTCAGTCCTTGACGAGCTGCGAGACGCCAGTGTCGCCCAAGCCTTGGAGACTAAGTTAGTTTTTGGGACCATTTTTTGATTTTCCTTGTTTGGGTTTATAAGGTAATTTTTCTTATCAGGGTTTACAAGGGCCCACCCCTAAACCCTAAACCCTACACCCTATAAACCCTAAACCCTATATATAAATATTATTCAGAGGGTTTAAGGGCCAACCCAGGAGACCTTCGACACGATGTGGTGGCAAGTCCGCCGAAAGCTGGATGCGCATCTTTGTGGCAAGGGTCACCAAGTATTTTGGGTCGGGTTTAGGGTTTAGGGTTTACGGTTTCGGGTTTAGGGTTTAGGGTTGGCAAAATTGCCGGGCTCCCTACTTCTGCAAGCCCGGCACGGACGTGTTCAACCCTCCAAGTCTGCAAAATTCAACAGAGGTATCGTATACTTTCGTCGGCCCGGGTTGTCACGCTCAGGTACCTTGATGCGGCGGATGATCATACACGTGCAATGAGCCATGCCGTGGATTCACTGCGCAGCCCCTCGGAGGGATCATGGGCTAAGAGAGGGGTTTTAGGGTTTCGGGTGGGTTTAGGGTTTAGGGTTTAGAATTTAGGGTTTAGGGTTTAGGGTTTAGGGTTTAGGGTTTGGGGTTTAGGGTTTAGGGTTTAGGGTTTAGGGTTTAGGGTTTAGGGTTTAGGGTTTAGGGTTTAGGGTTTAGTGTGGAAGAGCTTACAGAAGTTGAAAGGATGAAACGCTTCTTCGTCTAGCCCGCTCACCTTCTAAGGGATGCAGTCTGACACCAGGTGTGCGCCACACCGTTGTTTGTTTGCGGTGGGTCTTTTGCACCCCAACCCCTACTTGGAGGTTCATGGGCACTTATAACCCCACTAAAGTCCTCTAAATAGATTTTCATTTAGACTCATTTAGATTTCGTGGGGTCATAAGCTCCCATGGAACTCCAAGTTTCTCGTTGGTCCTAGTCCCCGGGCAGCCTGAGGCTACGCTGGACAATGCCACGCCAGCTTCGTCCAGTTGAAAAAGTCTTATGCCGCCTCCATTCGGGCTGAGAAGACGCTCATCCACCACATATGATTCTCATGTGGGGATTCGATGGGGGGGGGGGTTTCCGACATAAAGGTGCCCTCTTTGGCGGATCCCATAGTCCCCACAATGAGGATGAGAGTATTTGCGGTATATGTAGGAGTACTCCAATTTTGTGAGATGCCCATGTGCATTGGGACAAGACCGGATTCCTAAGCCCTGCATGAACCTGTGAGTGGCTCGAAGTCAACCTCGGGTGTGGCTTCATGCCCACTCTCACTCCTTCGGGTTTCTGGGGTTTCAGCGGTTTCGGGGAGTTTAGGGCTTAGGGGTCCTAAACCCTAAACCCTAAATCCTAAACCCTAAACCCTAATAGGGTTTAGGATTTGGGGTTTGGGGTTTTGGGGAAAGGGGTAGGGGTAGACACGCAACGACCGAACCGAGCCTTCTGGCCCTACATCGCTATACTATAATAACCTTCAAAAGCCGTAGGTCCTTCTGGTCCCTAGTATATGTATACTAAACTCCCCCCCCCCCCAGAAAAAAAAAAAAAAAAAACCTGGTAGCCCAGGGGTCCCCTTGTCTTTTGGTTTTTGGGTTCAAGGTTCCCTTACAAAGTAACCAACCACCAACAAGGGTGCCGCCTTTGATTAACCGAGTCTTAAAACTAAAGATTGGGACTGAAATCTACTTGTATTGGGGGACTCTTCCTCGGACCTCTAAGATTCTACCCTTGGGTTTTGGGACCCGTTTTAAAGATCCTCTAAAGGAATATAAGGGCCACAATAGGGGTACGACCCTACGTAGGGGTACGAGTTTTAGCAGCTTGGTTGCATTTGCGGAGCTGCTAGGCATTTTGTATCCGAAGCGTTCTGTTGTCGAGCCCCCAACCCTCAGCCCTAAACCCTTAACCCCCTACCCCCTAAACCCTCAACCCAGAATTCGACTTCCCTGCTTGTAAGGCACGACCACGCCACGCTGAAGTCGACGTGGTCGGAGATGGCTGTACAGGTTTGGGCCTCAGACTTAAACGAAAAAAGTTGGTGCGCTAAGCCATAAACCCTAAACTCTATACTGACTGGAAGAGTTTACAGGCTTCTTGTTTTGTAGCACTAGTGCGTTGGTATAGCAACGGAGGATTGAAGACCCCAAAACTCTGAACCCTAAACTCACACACTTGTCGAGATTTTGGTTTCTGGGGTACATTGTGGTCGCCTAGGCTAAGTCGGATCACTGTGCCAAGACCCTAAACCCTGAACCCTAAACCCTAAACCTTAAACCCTGAACCCTAAACCCTAAACCTTGAGGCCTTCTCAGTTCGACAGCCCCGCACCATCAGCTCTCCTCGGTGGGGTCATCGGTTCACAACAACGGCCTCGAAGCTTGGGACGTTCCCCCCTTATACTAACAGCTCCTTAGTAGGGATTCTAATAGGGGGTGCTCTATTTCCTTTAGGGGGGGTTGAGGGTTTAGGGTTTAGGGTTTAGGGTGCAGCACGCACTTATACACTACCGGGTAGCAAAGATCAGTACCCGAATTTCCACGACTTTTCTGAAACCAAGTAGCAGCTTCGGAGGATGAACCGTGGACTCGGAAGCTTTGCCGGGGTTTAGGGTTTAGGGTTTAGGGTTTACGGTTTAGGATTTAGGGTTCAGGGTTGCAATGCTGGCAAAGGTTGGGATGATCGCATCGAAGATTGTGGACGCCAAGTTGCTGGACCAGTTGGCCTTGGCTGATGCAAAGGCTGGGTGGCGAGGTCCTAGGGACGAGAACCATTTGGCTGCGGATTGGGGTTCTGGTCTTTGGGTTTAGGGTTCTGGGCTGAGGGTTCCTAAGGGTTCCTGAGGGTTCCTACAGGTTCCTACAGGTTCCTACAGGTTCCTAAGCCCGATCAAAAGCCCCCCAAACCGACCCTGTACATTCCACACCGTCTCGCATCAGCCGCTTGCATCAACGGCAGACTCTGAACGCGCAAGCCCAAAGCCCAGAAAGAATTGCAAACAGATTCCAACTGTTAGTTGGAGCCAAGGAATCTGTACTGGATCCTTAAAACCTAAACCCTAAGCCCTAAACCCCAAACCCTAAACCCCAAACCCCACACCCCAAACCCCAAACCCCAAACCCCAAACCCCAAACCCCAAACCCCAAACCCCAAACCCCAAACCCCAAACCCCAAACCCCAAACCCCAAACCCCAAACCCCAAACCCCAAACCCCAAACCCCAAACCCCAAACCTTAACAGGTGGCGAAGCAGCCCGACGTGGGCAAGGCGGAGCTGCCGAAGTAGATGGATGTTGGCTCGTTCGTTCACGTTTTGGGGTTCTAGAAGTTGTCTAGGGTTTGGCCCAAAAACACCCTTCAAAAGAGCTCAAGAAGTCCGGGGACCCCCCCCCCACCCTAACCCTAAACCCCAAACCCTACACACTAAACCAGCCGGGGCCTTTTAGATGCTTTTGGGCCCCAAAAGTTGGGGCCAGGGCCTTGGGGCCTTGGATTGGCGCCGTGCAGGGCTCCTCGGGGTGAACTTTTGGGCATTTTGGGGGTTTAGGGTTTAGGGTTTAGGGTTTAGTGTTTAGGGTTTAGGGTTTAGGGTCTTGAGTTTTCAAAAAAGGCCCTTCCCCCAAAAGCCGCGGAATGCACCAACAAGGCTCTGGAAGGGAACCAGGGCCGGAAAAAAGACACCCCAGTGGTACCCTAAACCCTAAACCCTAAACCCTAAATCCTAAACCCTAAACCCTAAACCCTAAACCCTAAACCCTAAACCCTAAACCCTAAACCCTAAACCCTACCCTTTTCTCCTTTTTTTGGTTCAAGGTTCCCTTATACAGTAACCAACCCCAAAACGGGTGCCCTGATTGTATGGTTGGTGGGCTACCAAGGCAAATAAGGGGAACTGCAGGTCACGAAAGAAAATGGAGCTGGGTTTTGGAGTTCTACACTTTGAGACTCGTTGTTTTGTTCTCGGTTCCCATTATAGCTACTTATACCTGAAGAGTGTATACTTTTTTCCAGGGTCTACTCCAAAGTAGGGGGAAAAAGCCAAGAGGGCCCCTGGAGGTCCTGGGCTTGGTGCACCGGCGTGTTTAGGCCCTAAACCCTGAACCCTAAACCCTAAACCCTAAATCCTCAAGAATGAGATGCTGTCAAATGCAAGGGTTTAAGTAGTTTGAGCAATTGGCCTCCCGGACGTTTTTCGGATCAATGTACTGAGGCTCGGTTTTTTGGGGAGGGTTTAGACCTGTGCATCACTGCATGCGTCTCGCGCGGGCTTGCGAAGGCAGAGCGCGCAACGATCTGTGGCAACTCTTCGGCAGCACTGATGAGTACGCGAGCACACTTAGCTGAGGTCCCTGGGAGATGAACGGTCAGGGTTAAGGGTTTAGGATTTAGGGTTTAGGGTTTCGGGTTTAGGGTGTAGGGTGTTTGGTTTAGGGTTTAGGGTTTAGGGTTTAGGGTAAGGTTTAGGGTGTAGGGTGTAGGGTTTAGGGTTTAGGGGTACTTTGGGAAGCTTTCAGTTCTCTTGGTGGAAGCGGCGGGCAAGGAACAAAGGTCGTCAGCTTTGCCAGGGATGAGTGTTTGCCCCTGTGGAACTCCCCGGCGCACAGAATCTTAGGTAGGATAAGGGAGACCCTTCAAAAGGGACCCTTCTTAACCCTCTTCTGGCTCTCTTAAACAGGGACCTTATTCAGAGGGTCTATCTCCCTAAAACCTAAATTACTAAACCCTAAACCCTAAACCCTAAACCCTAAACCCTAAACCCTAAACCCTAATCCCTAATCCCTAATCCCTAATCCCTAATCCCTAATCCCTAATCCCTAATCCCTAATCCTATCCCTAACAGAGGCCATGACGAATGGCTTTTTGGGCCAGACACAGAATCAGCTCAGCATCCTCTTTGGGGAGATGGCCATGCCGCCTGGATGAAGGGTTTAGGGTTTAGGGTTTAGGGTTTAGGGTTTAGGGTTTAGGGTTTAGGGTTTAGGGTTTAGGGTTTAGGGTTTAGGGTTTAGGGTTTAGGGTTTAGGGTTTAGTTGAGGGTGCGCCTGTGCTACCCTCGGCCTGGCCACCCCATCCCTTGTACACGCGACATGAATTGAGCACTTGCCCCGAAAGCCCAAACCCCAATGGAACATAGGGGTCGGAATAGGTACCAATGGTATGCCCTTTATGGTCCCCATATAAGTATACTGTAATCACCCCCAAAACGGAGAAAAAAAAACAGCAGCATTCCCTTATGGTCCCCATTGAACTATACGACAATAAGCCCCCAAACCCTTCTAGTTCTTAAGGCCCCGACATAACTATACTCTAAGAATCTCCCGACAGAATCCCTGTTCCCTTATGGTCCCTTTGTAAACATACTCTACTAACCCCCCTAAACCCTAAACCCTAAACCCTAAACCCTAAACCCTAAACCCTAAACCCTAAACCCCCATGCTACTTTAAGGCTCCAGCAGCGCTATCACGCGGCTCTTGGGGAAGCTCCCGGCGCAGAGGAGCGGCGCACCAGCTTTCGTGGTACGCTTGACGTGATGGACTCCGAGGGGGTGAGGCTTAAGGGTTTAGGGTTTGGGGTTTGGGGTTTAGGGTTTGGGGGTTAGGGTTTGGGGTTTAGGGTTTGGGGTTAGGGTTACTGTCCGGAGTTTTGTTGGGTTTTGTCGGGGTTTGGGGGGGGGGGGTGGTCGGGTTTTGTTTTTTGCT
The DNA here is from genome assembly GCA_905221605.1 of Symbiodinium natans. Classification (NCBI taxonomy): domain Eukaryota; class Dinophyceae; order Suessiales; family Symbiodiniaceae; genus Symbiodinium; species Symbiodinium natans. Next base: position 13,536 of record CAJNDS010000586.1, on the reverse strand, counting down.
TTTGCTGAAATTTGGGGAGGTTTTGTCTGGTTTGGTGGGGGGGGGGTGGTTTTGGGGTGTTTGGAAGGGCTTTGGGGGTTGGGGGCGTTTGGGGGGGTGGGTGCTTTTTGAATCAAATTGCATTTTTGTTGTTTTGCTTCGGGTTTTGGAGGGGCCCGTAAAAGCATTGTGCTGTGTTAGGGTTTTAGGGTTTAGTTTAGGGTTAAGGGGTTTAGGGTTTGGGGTTTAGGGTTGTAATTAGGGTTTAGGGTTGAGGCTTGTGGGTTTAGGGTTTTGGGGCTTTGGGTTTAGGGTTTATAAGTCTTAGGGTTTTCGCCCCTGCAGGAAGTCCGTCTGGCCCAAGGACGACTGTCCGCAGCGATGAAAGCAGCCCGGTTGGGCGTGGACAACCTGGCCGGGCCCTTACTAGGGCACTGAGGATGGCATCTGCGGCTGGTAGCGCTTTGAAATCCTCACTACTTTTGCTTCCCGACGGGTTCGCCTATCATTTCCGTCCTAAGCCCTAAACCCTAAACCCTAAACCCTAATGTCCATGAGGCCACAAGCATTGCAGAACATTGGCGAAGTCATCTGTGCAAATGAAGCACAGCTCCTCGGCGATCGCTTGAATTGCTGAGCCTGAGACGGGTGTTGTAGATCAATCTGAGGCTTGGCAAGCGTGTGACCAAACTCCTGGGCAACAGATCCGTCCTGGAAGATTTTTTGCGTCTGGCACACCCAACTGGTCTCCATCGTGCTGGAGTGACTGACTGCCTGAGGCCAGACTTGCAGTCTGAAACCAAAGCAGTTGGGCAGCAGGTCCATCAGGATTATACTCTTAACTGGAATAGATGTTTCAGAGATGGGAGGTCGGCAATGTGTTCTGAAAGAATAATCGATCCATACAGTATGATCATTTTTTTTGCCAGATGTCTCTCATACGTTATGATCATTTTCAGGTATTGTGATGGGTAATTGAACTGGGCTAGGAGGAGATTCAATATATCTAGGAGGAGGGATTGCTATATATAGAAACACTGTGTGAAATATGGAATAATCCACCATGATGTATGACCAAAATACTGATGCACTATCTATTTACTCAGGAATGTGAGTATCATCATTAGATACATATAAGTGTCAATATTTTCCTCATTGTATGATCTAAGTGCGCGTTATTTACGAAGCTTCGTTAAGGTGGGGACAAAATATATCCCTATAAAAGGCTACGGGCTTGACCCCTATTTTCGCTCTGCGGCCGCCCCATCGGATGCCCCGCCTCCTCTTCCGGTCCATTTGGCTGCTTGTGAGGGCCTTGCAGGGGGATCCTGAAAATTCCGGGAATTTTAACACTTTTTGTCTAAAAATCCTGGGAATTTTGGGAATTCCCCGGAGCTGAAAATTCCCGGAATTTTAGGAATTGTCCGGATTGAGGTTTGGGCTTGCCGGGTTGGATTTTAAGGTTCCCACGCAACAGAGAAGGTCTGCAAGAGAGCTCTTGCTACAGGGAAGTTGAGCTGACGGTCGCTGCCCGCCAGCTGCTCAAGCTGCTCAAAAAGGTTCAGCTGCAGGCACCATGCTGTAGCTCTTCGCCAGCGGCTGTGTGCTGTGGGCCTTCCGCCCAAGTTGTCGCTGACGCTACATGTTGCTCGAGTTAGTCGCGACAAAGCTGCCATGCTTGCAGGTCTTCATGTCATCCTTCCGAGTCTGGGATGCCTGGCAGGTCGTGGTGCCCAGACCTCATTCCATCCGTTCTGCATAATGGCAGTAGGCATACCGGGAGCAAGGATGCCCTAAACCCCACACTAACCCAGCGAGAGCTTGCTGTTAGCTGCTTCTGCTACAGTGGCAGTAGGCATACCGGGAGCAAGGATGGAGAGAGAGAGAGAGGGAGAGCGCAAGAGGCGAGAGGGAGAGAACAAGAGAGCGAGTGAGAGATGAGAAAGCGAGAGAGGGAAAGGGAAAGCAAGAGATGTCCATTGTGGTGTCACTCCGCACCCACTTGGCTTGCCCCGAGGCTTTCCACACGCAAGCGCCATGTGCTCCGGCGGTACTGAGCAGGCCCGGCTGCTGTGCTCACTGCTGTAGCGCCGTGGACACGCACAGACCCTAATCCCTAAACCCTAACCCAGGGAGAGCTTGCTGTTAGCTGCCTTGCTTGTCCGCCTCTGACAACGTTGCAGCGCGTGTCTCCGCAGCACCATCGGCCGTGAGCCCCGACCCACCACACTCAACCCTGCCCGACCTGAAGGGACTTGACGCACCAGCATATGTCTCATGGAGATACTCCTACAAAACACGTGTTTGTGACTTTGTAAGCAGGGTTCCATGGGCCGCCGTGCGCATGCGGCAGTGCTGCTCTCTGCTTGCAGCGCTGCAACCTGTTGATCCGGCAGTTGCTCCTCATGGTGTGTCGGGCGCGGGCCATCGGGATGCGCTGGGCTTGAAGGGCATCGAGATGAAGAAGCGTCCTGCAGCCAGTGCTGCGGCTGGCGAGCAGAAAAAGAAACAGGGATATCACACACCGTATGAGCAGATGTGCCAGATAATCAGCAGTGGTGGCAACGCCCTTCAGCTTCGTCGCCTTCATCCTCTGCAGGAGTTCACCATGCCCACTTTGCAGAGGTTGTGCACTTGCCGCGCATCGCGCATACGTTCTTTTTTCGTTGGCTCCGAGCACGCCATCGACGACCTGTACTTATGCTTGGCCCACTATGTCTTTGCCCGGGAGGCCATCCGCCGCGGAGCCGACGTCTCTGTGCTACAGGATGCTTTCCGGTCGCGCATTTATGCTCGCGCTTGGTCTTTTCCGCAGATGTTGGCGGCTGTGCAGACGCTCCGCCTGTGTAATGTGCGAAGTGCGCATGACCGTGGCTCCGCACGCATGCGCTGCTGTGCCGCAGGCTTCTTGGCGCTATTGGCCAAGGAGGGACATCTTCCCCAGATGTCGATGCCTGCCGTCGTCGTGGCCGCGATGTTTGGGATGGTGACGGGTGGTTTGGGCATGTGCCGTATGGTCCACTCCGAACTCGCCTCCGTGGATTTGACATCGCTCCCTGCCTGGGTTGCGTCGCTCTGGCGTGCGCATAACATACCCTTTGCTTTTGGTGTGACGGCTGGCCGTCCACGACATGAGGAGCGCCTTTTCGAGGCGGACGCTTTGGCTGCAGAAGTGGATGCTCCCGCTGAGGACGCTGAGGCTGCTCAAGATGATCTGCTTCTTGAAGAGGACGTGCCCTTGCCCGCTCAGGTCGACCGCCGACGCTCTGCGGAAGCCTTGCGTAAGCAGACGCGCGCTGCCTGCGAGAGCCTCGGGCTTCGTTTGCTTCGAGCCGCCAGAGCAGCCGGCGAGCCTTGGCAGGGGGCGAACCATGCAGGGTTCCGCCCGTATAAGCTCCTTGGCTACAAGCAGGCCGAGACGATATGGTCGGATTTCATGCGGAAGAATGGGGGTAGTTGCACAGGAGGCATACTTTTCCGGGCCAGTGCGTGCTTGCCGCCAGCTGGCCTCGCCGCGCGCGTGTTGACAGACCGATGCCGTGAACTTTCAGAGCCTTGGTGTCCAGCACATCTGTTCATGTCCCGTTGGGCGCCCGTCCCTCTGGTGCCACGCGTGGGCGGCACGAGTCGTGCTGTGGCTCTCCTGCACGGCCGCTCCATGCTGCTAGGAACGGAGGAGGTTCCCTGCCAGCACCCTCCGCAGCTTCTGCATGCAGTGCAGGCCAAGCTTCTCGCTGCACTGCGCCGCGAAGCGAAATTTCTGCCGGCGGCCGTGCAGGACTGGGCGCAGCTCGACCTTACACACCTGGACGTCAGCAATTTGTTGTGCTGCTGGAGCAAAGTCATCGACTTCGTTCTTGGTCTGGATACGCACGCCCACTACCTGGACCTCTGAAGCCTACGGCCGTGATGCTACGCCCAAGGTCGCAGTTGTGTCTTTACTTCAGACTCTGCTCTGACCTACGTCTCTTCCGGTCCTTCAGCAGAGCTCGCATCAGCTTCGGCTAAGTTGTGCGGGCGCTGAGATCCGCGCATCCGGCGTGACTGTGGAGGTGCTTACGGTTTAGTGTTCGGGGCTTCAGCCTTCGGGTTTTGGATATGGGCCGGACTACCTTTCTTGTGTGCTGCGGACAAAACATCGGCTCGGCTCAACACATTGCGCTTCAGCTGCGTGCTTTCCTGGTATTGTTCCCGCCCCGCGCCCGAGATAAACCCTACGTTCTCAACCCTCGAGACCCCAAACCCCGACACCTGGACCCTAAAGCCCTCAACCTTCAACCCCAAATGCTCACCCCTCGGAACCCCAAACCCCGAACCCTGGACCCTAACACCCTCAACGCTGACTCAGCCGCGGCACTTCTGTCCTTCGAGCCACTTATTCGTCGGGACTGTGCTTGCATTGATGAGGTCGAAGGAATCTATTGCGACTGCTTTGCGTTCATAGGCTTGGCACCGAGCCCGGGCATGGACTGTGTGCATTAGCTGCGTGAGACCCGACCCTGGACCCTGCACCCTGAGCCCTCTGCCCGAAGCCCTAAACCCTGCACCCTCAGCCCTAAGAGACAACTAGCGAGTGCTGCAGTCAAAGAACACCTGCCGTTCTTGGTTTTGTTGTTCCTGTTGCAGGTAAAGAAACTCCGGGTGAGTCATGGCATCGACTGCGGCTACTTTGCGTTCATTGGCTTGGCACGGCGCCTGGACTTGAGTTGGGAATGATTGCGTCTGCTGCATATGGGAGCCATCCAATGTTCTGCACATCATAGGTCAGTCCTCTCGCAACTACATCTCTGGGTCGGCGGCCTATACTTGACTTACACCTGGCGCGCAGTTGCGGCGGTGAGACTGTCACAGGAGGGATGAGGCTCGAAGTTGCTGTGCAAAATCACAGGCTGGCCCGCAGAGCAGCAATTGCATGCACAGTGCATACGAGCTGCATACAAAGTGCATACAGACTGCAGTGGAACCCTGCTGCGACCTACTCCTGTCACCTCAAAAGACACGCAGCCTTAACCCCCTGCGCTCGGGCAACCCTGAAAATTCCCAGATTTTTCGCATATCCCCGCCTGCGCTGACGCGCTGCTGCAGCCTGCCTATGCTTTGCCAGGTGCTGTTCAAGGCATCGACCTCCACACGCGAACGGCCCTTGGTGTGCGTGGCCCTCGGATGCTCCAGCGAACGTTTGTGTCCTTCGGGTTGCGGGCTTAGGGTTTAGAACGTTGGGACTAGGTTTAGGGTTTCGGGTTGCGGGTTTACGGTTTAGGGCCTAGGGTTTAGGGTTTGGGGCTTGAGATTTAGGATTTAGGGTCTACGGCGCCCAGTGCCTTCTCGGCCGTGACGGTTGCGGTGTTTACGGTTAGACTTCACGGCTGAGGGCTTGGGGTCTAAGGTGGATGGAATCTACTGCGGCTGCTTTGCGTTGCTTGGCTTGGCGCCGAGCCTGGACTTCAGTTGGCAGTGTCTACATTTGCTGCGTGCTGGGAATCCCTCTACTCGGTTCACAACTGCATCTCTAGGTCGGCGGCCTGCTCAACTTGCACTTGGCGCTGGAGAAACTTTTGTGCAGCCTACAGCGTGCGCCTTAGAGGGCATGCTGTCACGGGGGGGATGAGTGTCGTCCGTTGCCCCCGAGACCCTCAGCCCTCAACCCTAAAACTTGTTGCCACTGTTGCGGATGGAGCCTGCGCCCTACCGGGCATGGCTTTTCCCAGGGCCCCGCCTGCCGCGTTGCGCTGCGACCGCCTGCCTGTGCTGTTCCAGGTGCTCCTCCTGGGCATCGACCTGCACGCGGATCCTCCCGACGAGCGTGTGGCCCCCGGAGACGTTCGCGTCCTGACACACGGGCACGGTTTCGAGTTCGCGCGACGGCCCGGGCGCCCAGTGCCTTCTCGGCCGTGACGGTTTGGGTGTTTGCAGCTTTGGGCTCAGAACTGAGGGCTTCTGGTTTCGGGTCTGGGCAGCCCAAACTTTCCTGTCTGTTGTCTCAACCGAGTCTGCTTTGCTTCATACTTTCGAACCCTAAACCCTCCACCCGCAGCCCTTCGCCCTTACCACACAGCCCTCCACCTTAAACCCTAACCCCGAGACCCCTACGCCATAAACCCTTAGCCTTCCTGCAAAGAACACCTGCCGTTCTTGGTTTTGTTGTTGCTGTTGCAGGTAAAGAAACTCCGGGTGAGTACATGGCATCGACTGCGGCTACTTTGTGTTCATGGCCTTGGCACGGCGCTTGGACTTCAGTTGGGAATGATTGCATCTGCTGCATATGGGAGCCATCCAATGTTCTGCACATCATAGGTCAGTCCTCTCGCAACTACAATTCTGGGTCGGCGGCCTACTTGACTTACACCTGGCGCACAGTTGCGGCGGTGAGACTGTCACAGGAGGGATGAGGCTCGAAGTTGCTGTGCAGGGTCACAGGCTGGTCCGCAGAGCAGCAATTGCATGCACAGTGCATCGAGCTGCGTACAAAGTGCATGCAGACTGCAGTGGAACCCTGTTGCGACCTACTCCTATCACCTCAAAAGACACGCATCCTTAACCCCCTGCGCTCGGGCAACCCTGAAAATTCCCAGATTTTTCGCATATCCCCGCCTGCGCTGACGCGCTGCTACAGCCTGCCTATGCTTGCCAGGTGCTGTTCAAGGCATCGACCTCCACACACGAACGGCCCTTGGTGTGCGTCGGATGCTCCAGCGAACGTTTGTGTCCTTCGGGTTGTGTCCTTCGGGTTGAGGGTTTAGGGTTTAGGGTTTAGAACGTTGGGACTAGGTTTAGGGTTTCGGGTTGCGGGTTTACGGTTTAGGGCCTAGGGTTTAGGGTTTGGGGCTTGAGGTTTAGGATTTAGGGTCTACGGCGCCCAGTGCCTTCTCGGCCGTGACGGTTGCGGTGTTTACTGTTAGACTTCACGGCTGAGGGCTTGGGGTCTAAGGTGGATGGAATCTACTGCGGCTGCTTTGCGTTGCTTGGCTTGGCGCCGAGCCTGGACTTCAGTTGGCAGTGTCTACATTTGCTGCGTGCTGGGAATCCCTCTACTCGGTCATGTTTTTCATAACTGCATCTCCAGGTAGGCGGCCTGCTCAACTTGCACGTGGCGCTGGAGAAACTTTTGTGCAGCCTACAGCGTGCGCCTTAGAGGGCATGCTGTCACGGGGGGGATGAGGGACGAAGTTGCTTTGCAGGGTCACGAACGGGTCAGCATGGCAGCACCTGCGTACAAAGTGCATGCCAGGTGCGTACCAGGTGCATACACACTGCGTACACAGTGCATGCCGAGTGTTGCAAAGGCGTTCCACAACGCGTTGCAGCGTGCATTGCAGAGAGCTCTGAACGTGCAACTTGTACACTACTCAGTAGGGCCGCTCAAGAGTAGGGTCGAGTACCCCCCACGCAAGAGTGATGCAGAGGTCCACTTAAATTTCTCGACGGGGGCGACGCTCCCTTGCATGGCTCACACATTGCGCTTGCATGCGGTTCCTGCACGTACGCAGCTTCTGTGGCTCCCAGGCCCCGAGAAAGCTGCCTGCGTAACGACCTTTCATCTGCTGCGAATGACCTTGCTCTTTCTCACTCTGCTGCTTTGGACCTCTGTTGCAGCTGGCCCCCGGAAGCGACCAAGCAGCCAGTTGCAAGACGCCTGGTTGGAGAGCCCGGAGCGACGCATGCGACATCCATGGGCGAGCTTCGACCTTGCTGACCTCCGCGGCCCTATCTGCTTGGATGGTTCAGACGTTCTTCCTCTACGGGCGAACCGTGGCGACTCTGGCGCTGACTCGACGCCTCTGGCATCGCCCACAGATGACGCTGCTCCTCCTCCCGACTCGCACTGCGTTTTGGCACACTCTGGCGCATCAACTAGCCCACGGGCGGACCGAGACAACACGCCTGTGGTGGCGCGCATAGATGCCGATGCGCCCTTGCTGGCTTCGACCCATGGCTTGGCACAAGCTCAGCGGGCGGACCACCAGTGCTCTGCCGATAGCACAGCGGCTCCGGCTCGGCCGCAGAACTGCGCGGACGAGACCGCGCCTGACTCCAGCCGGCGACGCCGCTTCTGAGCCACAACGCTTCTTTGCACGGCTTCTCACTGCTACTCCTGAGTCGCCGCTGAGCCGCCTGCAAAAACCACAGCTCCGGCATGTTGCGTTGCTGCGAGACAGGCATATACCATCACTGCGATAGTGTCTGATTGCTTGAAGCCGGCGCAAGGCTTCGGTGTGGTCGGGCTGCACTGGAGGCTCCTGCTCTGCTTGCGCATTTTCCTGTAACCAAATCTGCTAGGCTGTGCCTCGCCGCATAGCGTGCTCGTGGAGCCATGTCGGCGTCCCTGTCAACCCAGGCGAGACCAGATGATCCTGCCCTTTGGCACCACGCCCGGGCCTTGCTATTGCGTGCCTTTGCCCATGTTCCTGTCTGCAACGGTAGCATCCGACGGGTTCGACATTCAGGCGACTAGCTTTGTAGGGTCTACTTCACTCAGAGATGCAGACCCAGAGCCAACTTCTGTGTATAACGACATCTTCGTTCTTTTCGCAGCGTGGCCTCAGATCATACCTCTTTTGCGCCTGCGCCCTTAAGCTAATTCGGCACGCCATGCCCGCCAAGTTCTCTCCGAAGAAGACTCTCCGCAAGGCCGACACCAAGAGCGCTGCATCTGCGCCCCGCGTGCGCGACATCCAGCCCGTGACTTCCTTGACTTCTGCATCTTCCCTTCCGCCAGAGGCGCCCCTGCAGATGTGCGTGCGCGGTTATGTCACCAATGGTCAGATGTGCAGTTCTTCTTTGCCGCCTGAGCCCGTGTACCAGATCCAGCTCCAGCACTCGGCGCGCCCAAGCGTCACGCACCGTGTTCTGCATCACTTTGGAACGTATCTACAAGGCTTGCATGCTGCGGATGACACGATGCCCTCCTCTTTGAAGCAGTTGCGGGACCAAGGCATCATCTTGCAGCTTGCCAATCAGGATGATCCTATGCGCGCAGGCTTTGTGCCCTGGCGCCTGGCTATATATGCTTGCGGAGGCCTCGATGATCTACGTAATGCCTTGAACTTGCTGAACGGCTTCCTGGCCCACCGCTTGCGCACTCCCGAGTCCGGGGACCTTCCTTTCCCGCAAAACCAGCGCTTGGCTCTCTGCATCGAGGAAGGCCTTGACCTAACTCCGGAGTTCGACTTGCCAACTGACTTGATCCAGCCTTCCGTGGATGCCGCGGGCCGCAAGGTCCTGACGTTTGGTGTCTTCGAAGCAATGCCCCCCTGGGGCTCTCAGGTGCTGGGCTTGAGCCTTGAGTTCAACACCGCCAGTACCGTCCAGGGCGTCTTCTACGGCATGACCTTCCCATTCCGCACTGCATTTGAGTCGCAAGGCATTCTGTTGGCCAAGCACCCATCGGAGGACTCTTACATCCGCGTGCTCCCGGAGACAGACATCACAGTGGAGGCCAAACGAACATGGTTCCTGACCACGGTCCTGCAACAGATGCTCCACTCCATGCCACTCCTCGTCCAGGTCACTGCTGCGCCCGCGCCTGACACGGCCGCTGCGGAGTTTCTGGCTGGGCTTTGGAAAGTCCCGAATCTGATTTTCCGTGCGCCCTAAGCTCTGCTTGCCTCGAAACGTGGCGTACCTCTTCCGCCTGCAAGCGCGCACAGCGCGCTGAAGCCAAGCCAACCGGATGCAGAAAAAAGGCTTGCTTTTCCAATTTCGTGCTGCTCTTTGTCGATGCTGCCGGCTTGTGCTTGCACTGAGCCGAAATGACGCGCCCTACTTCCCGGGCCGTCGTTGTGATGCGGCAGCACAGCCCCCTTCCTGCACGGTTATGTATTATCACGCACGATGTCAGCCCACAGTAACCTTGTGTGTGTTGCACGCACAGAGCTTGCGCAATCCTTTCCTGCACCCTCAGACCAGGACCTGACCCCTTTCACCCTTTGCCCCCAGCTTGCTTTGGCTTAACTTCGTTCCAGCTTTGCGTTGCTCTTTGTCGGTGCTGCCGGCCTGTACTTGCCCTGGCCCGAAGACACGTGCGCTGCTACCCAGGCCGTCCTTGACTGTGGCAATCCAAGCCGCCGCGCGCCCGGTTTTCCGGCAGGGTGGTACGGCTTCACATATAGTGTCAGCCCACCGTAACTGTGTAGCGTATTGTAGCGTATGTGTTGCACGCGCCGCTTGCGCAATCCTTCTTGCACTTTTGCACCAGCTCGAGACCCTTCCACCCTTTGCCCCCAGCTTGAATTGCATGACCCCGAGATGAGGCCGTGCGTACTCAAGCATTGCGACCCTGGTACACCTCGGGCATTCCTGAAAATTCCCGGAATTTTTGTAAATCCCCGTCATGACTGCTGAGAGGAGTTGCCAAGCCCTGAGCCATCGCGGATGTTGTTCCAGTCTTGCTGACGCACACACAGCCGCCCCGGAATATGCGTAGTTTGCGTAGCCGCCAAGTTTGCGCATGGCCAGATTGCAACAAGCCAGCCCGCCATGAAGGCTTCTGCTCCAAGCACGCAAACCTTCATCATGGACGGTCCTCGGCCAGAACGCGCGGCGAGGCGTCCAGCTCATCGGCGGTGCCTGCACAGCCGGCGCCAGAGGCGCAGCCGCGCGCTGTGGAGCTGCCTGCCGACGCGCAGGCTGCTCTGGAGATGTTGTTTGGTGTCGACATATCGGAACTGCAGCAGCTGGAGGCCGCGCGTCACGCCCGGCTTGACAGCCCTCATGACTCTGGTCCTGGCGCGCCCAAGCGCAGGCGCGAGTTGGCTCCTATTGCGCCTGGCTACCGCGCGGCTTGCATCGCTTTGCCGGACTACAATGACGCACAAGTCGAGACTTTCACCCTGGACGGCATGACCCTGCAATGTCCGCGTTGCGGTTCATGGAATTTCCCTGCCGAGACGGTGGGTCGGCCGCCTCGCGTCACGCTCTGCTGTAAGGGTGGCAAGACATCCCACATTCCTGCGCTGCCGGATGCTCCCGAGCCTTTGAGATCATTGCTGCTAAGCAGCACACGGACGGCGCGTGAGTTTCGCGCGAACATCCGCCGGTACAATGCTGCTCTGTCGTTTGTGTCATTCGGTGCCTCTGTAGAAGTCTTGGCCGGCAGGACCGGCAATGCTGGACCGCCCGTGTGCATCATTCATGGCGCTGTCTACCACCATTCCCACGCACTGCGAGCTGATAGCCCTGCCGACGCCAAGTATGCGCAGCTCTACCTCTACGACCCTGCACAAGCCGCACAGTTACGAGAGGCTTGCAATCCAGGCTTGAATCCTGAAATCTTGGAACAGTTGGCCAACATGCTGACGTCTGTCAACAATCCCTACGCTCAAGCATACCGGCAGATGGGCGAGGTGACGCGCGCACCTGCGTAGCACTTCAGTACTGCTTTCTTGCTCTGGCATGTTGCTGCGACTCTGTGACAACAATGCTTCAGTACCTGCTTGCCCTCCGCTGAGGACTTGGATCCGCGTGTGCCTCGGTTCTTTCTTTGTCAATCTTTAGAATGTCTACATCCCTTCGAGACCTGCCGTGTAACACCCCCCGACCCGCACTTTCTCGCAAGGCGTGCTCCGCGCACTTGGGCTTCGCGGCCGCCACCGATGCTGACATGCGCCGCTATGCCTTGCCGCAACAGTCAGAGCTGGCTGTTGTTTGGGAAACAGCCGACGGCAGCTTTCCGGGAAATCGTGACTTGGTCGTGTGGCCACGTGATGCAGCAGCGCCTGTTCACAGAATTGCCGACCGCAATGAACACGTGGACCCCCTGACCTATGCGCTCTTATTTCCCACCGGTGTGCCTGGGTGGCACGACCGGCTGCGACATCATGAGGACTTCTTAACACCAACTTACCAGAGACTCACGCCGGCGCAATTCTATTGCAACCGCCTCATGGTGCGAGATCCCGACACCGTTCTGCCGCACGCAGCTGGCATGTTGTTTCAGCAGTATATCCTGGATGGCTTCTGCCGCATGGAGGCTTCTCGAATGACCTGGTTGCGGCAGAACCAAGACAAATTGCGCAGCGAGACAATGGCTGGCCTTCAGGACTTCGTTGAAAACCCGGACGAAAGCGCCGGCCCGTGTGGCCGACCTGTTATTCTGCCTGCCTCGTACCCTGGAAGCCCGCGCAACCTTTTCCAGCTCTACTTGGATGCCATTGCTGTGGTTCGGCGCTATGGCCGACCTGATTTCTTCATAACGTTTACTGCGAATCCGGCGTGGCCCGAGATCACCGCTCATCTCGGGCCAGGCCAGAAAGCTGCGGACCGCCCGGCCCGCGTTTTTCGCCTCAAACTGCAGGCTTTACTGAAGGAATTGACTGTGGATGGGGTGCTTGGCCGAGCTGTAGCGTGGCACTGGGTGATCGAGTTCCAGAAACGCGGGCTTCCTCATGCGCACATCTTGCTAACTGTTTCTCCCTTAGATCGTTGTCGTAGTCCCGATGACATCGACAATCGAGTTGCAGCTGAGTTGCCTCGCGCAGTAGGTGAGCAGTCCGAGTTGGCCGCCATTGTTCGCCGGTGCCTTGTGCACGGCCCGTGCGGTCCAAGAAACCCGAGTTCGCCGTGCATGACAGCGGATGGTGCCTGCCGCTGGTCCTATCCGAAACAATTTCGAGACTTCACTGCTATCTCCGGCGACTCCTATCCACTGTACAGACGTCGAGACGACCAAGCATCCTTCCAAAAAGGAACCTCACAGATGGACAACCGCGATGTGGTGCCCTATAATGCCTACCTTGCCAAACGCTTCAACGCCCATATCAACGTGGAGGTGACGACAAGTATACGGCTCGTCAAATACATGTTCAAGTATTCCTTCAAAGGGCACGATCGAGCACACGTGGAGGTTGGCGCAGCTCCCGATGAGATCCAGGCTCACCTGGATGCGCGCTACGTGGCCGCGGCAGAGGCCGCTTGGCGGCTGTTTGAGTTTGACATGAATGGCTCCTCGCACACAGTCACGCGCCTCGCGGTGCATCTTCCTCGAGAAAATCTTGTGCATTTCCGGCCTGGTGAGGAGGCTGGCGCTCTGCAACGTGCCGCCGCAGAGGGGACGACCTTGACAGCTTGGTTCACTTTCAACGCGGGCCTTGAGCCCGGGTCCTCGTTCCAGGACGTGTTCTACCATGACATGCCATTGTATTGTACTTGGAATACTGCCACGCGGACGTGGCGGCAGCGAAAACGTGGACCTCTCCCGTGCCCGCATGTTGTGGGTCGCATGGCTGCTGTTGGGCCAACTGAGGGGGAGCGCTACTACTTGTATCTTCTGCTCCTTGCCGTTCCAGGTGTGACCTCCTTCGAGCAGCTTCGTTCCCTGGGTGACAGGGTCTACCCATCTTTTCAGTCGGCTGCACTGGCACGCGGGCTTTGCGATTCCGATGCTCATTACCACGATGCCCTGGAGCAAGTGTTGCACACGGCAACAGCAGCACGTGCGCGGGCATTCTTCGCTCTGATGTTGGCCTGTTGCGATATTGCGAATCCCCTTGAGCTCTGGGAAAAGTTCAAGGCAAGCCTCGCTGAGGACTTTAGCCTCCGACTACCTGCGCCCTTGAACTT
>CAJNDS010000585.1:0-109273 GCA_905221605.1 Symbiodinium natans | reverse complement strand
TCGTCCACTCTGATGCGGCTGCCGCCGATCACCGGTGAAGGTGGACTGCTTGTGCGAGAGCTTGAAGGCGATGTGCTCATCCGTGCCTCCCCCGCCTTATCCACGGGTGGCTGACCGGAGGCTGTGGGCATCTGATGGCTAGAGGCCGCAACATCCAGCTTCGCTGGCTAGAACCCGGCAGAGCGAGGCTCCGCTTCGCGGTCTTCACCTGCACCGTCGTCGGCCGCGAAGATGGCTGCCGAACTGCGTCAGGCTTCACAGACAGCCCGGGCATGTCTCCAGAGACAAACCGCCGGCTTCCGGGCTCTTGTGTTGAGGACCGATCCCTCTTCTTCTTTTTCTTCTTCGGCGTCGGGGGCGTGCTTGGATCATCCGTGGACCTCTGCGACCTGCGCGACTGCCTGGAGTGCTGTACTGGCGAGCGACTGTGCGACTGCCTTGAGCAACTGCGCCGCAGGGACTCGCCCGGAGAAGCTGAGCTGGTGGGGCGCGCCCTGTCTGATGACTAATTACTCTTCACTGTAAAAAAAAATCTGGTGAGCTAGCATCTTAAAAGGCTTGAAGGCAGTCCTGTCTTTTGAAGACTGGTTCAGACGCTGCATTCCGCGCTCAGGTTGCTCCCGACATGGCCGGTCTTCATCCTTGTTTTGTCTAACTTGAAGCTACAACAGAGAGACCTACCTCAAAAGCAGTCCCAAGTGAACCCTCCTACTCAACATTTTCCCAGACAAGGGTCTGCGCTGTAAGCCAAAATCTCACTTCCGATGCGGTCACATGTCCCATTAAACCATGTCCGTCTGCAATAACTCTCCGTACCTGCGTAGGTATGTACCCTTTCGCCTTTTGTGGCTTACATACTCCCACTATGATCAGCACGTCAACTTTCTTATCTTCAGTTCCCAAATGAAGGTTCCCATGGAGGCCAGTGACGTATTCTGTCTTCGGGCACCCAAGTTTAGAAACCTCCCCCATCCCCGCCCCTAAAGCGTATACCTTAAACCTTCAACACTCAGGATTACAATAGGCCTGTGATGTTGAGGTCGGCGCGAACAGAGGCGCGGGGCGGCAAGCTGGCAAGCTGAAACTGCGAAATTGCTGCAGCGGAAAGATCCCTCAACCCCTCAAACACGAAGCCTCTTTCAGGGAGACAATGAGAAAAGAAAGACAGAGAGTGGAAGAGAGAGAGAGAGAGAGAGCGGAACAGAGAGACAGAGGGTGAGAAAGAGCTTCCAAGGTGCAGACCGCTTGGAACTTGAAACCCTACCAAAGATGAGTGGAATTTCCGGGCATGAAATTAACATGTAGCCTCGTGCAAGCTTGTCCCTTTGATTGTCGTACCGCCTTCGCTTAGCCCGCCGGTGTGCATACAAAACTTCGTCAAAGGTGCTGCGATGGTACCGCCCGTGTGATCGCTGCTATCGCAACGCATCCTTCGCGTACCAAGCCCTATCATTGTCAACAGTACCCCGCCCATGAAAGCTCCTAGACGGAGACCGAGGCGACGTCGCATCCCCTGTGTGACTTGAAGCTCAAGCCTACAAATCTTAGCAGTGAGGGGACCTACGCAAAACTGCAAACAGGTAGGGTGCTTTTGACTCTGGATTTTGGTGATCAAGGTGGCTGCACTTGCTTCGCCTGTTCACCTTGCCATTCTGGATTTAAGTTGTTTTGATGAGTACAACATCTTTTCGTTGCCAGTGACGAGGAGCAGGACTTGCTTATGGCATGGCTGGGCCGCTTCTTTTTTCAGTCATTCCATCCCGCTTGTCTCCACCTGGGCCAGCGTGCGCACTTTGCCGAGCACCTGGCTTTGGGGTCGGTCATTGGTGGCTATTTTTACATACACGTGCACGATGAGGGGCCCCACGGTTTGACGATTATCAAAACAGGTTTGGAGCGCAAGAGCTAGAAAGGGCGACAAGTACACTGAACGAGATGAAACATACATAATCCTACTGTATGCTACCTCCGTGAGGGTTGGGCGGGGCCGCCTGTCTTTCAAACATCCGAAAAGTTTAGCCTTTTGAACAACTCCCCCTTTGCGAAAATTCGCCTCCATAAGGCCTCGAAAAGGCTCAAACCCCAAATCATCCTACGACGTCGCAGTAGGTCCGTTTCTGTGTAGGCCTGCTTCTGCACATACTACGCTTATACCAATCGACTATTGACATTTTTGGTTGTAGTTTGATGTTTTGAGGGGTGCAACGCAACCACCACTGCAGGTCCAAAGAGGCAAGCACCAGCAAAAGCCAAACGCATTTAGATCGGCCTAGCTTCCGAACTACAGGTGTGGCGCCAGGACTTGATAGGTATGATGCACTTTCCTCTGCACCAGCCTCCTTTGCCATGCGTCGCACCTGCACGTTCCACGAACGATCCGCTAGGGCTACTACGGCATTCATGTGCCAGAAGCATGCAGATCCAGCTCCCCCCTGCAAAGTGTGCAACTTCCCCCTATAAAGTGTAAGCGGAGATGCGCTGCATTCCTGCTGCCGCACCATCAACAAACACGCCTGCGCAACTTTTCTGGGCTCCATGAAATGATCCAGACCTTCTCCGCGCAAGCCATGCAAAAGCCTTGTTCAGCCTCTCTGGCACACCCCCGGTTGGAGCCTCTGGCACGGGATCGCCCAGGCACGTCGCGATGTCGCCAACAAAGGGCCTCTGCAGGGATATGGGGGCCTACAGAAACTCGGCAAGGAGTGTTCCCGTATCGGTGCTCCCACGTCCCCTCGCAGCTCACCTCTCAGGCCAAAGCTCTCAAACGAAAGCCTGGGGGGGCCCAGGGCCCAGACACAGCAGCCTGGCCGATCTTGCCAAGCGCCTGCAAGCAACGAGCAAACATGTCACCAAAGCACAGCCTCCCATCGTTCCCTCCTTTTCTTGTCTCAGACAAGCGGACTTGTCGGAATCGGATTGGATTCACACCCTACTTCACGTCGTTTCAGCCTGTTGAGGTGTGTGGGTGCGGAAATCGAAGCGCGTCAGCTTGAGGGCCTTTAAAGAGGGGCTGTGCGGGCTTGACTACAGGCACTACAGGCATGGTATAGGCATCGCGCACCTTGTGATCATCAGTGACTATCGCATTCCCGAGCTCCCTTCAGTGCTCTGCTGTGACATTCCCGAGCTCCCATGACGGCTAATCCCGTTTCAAAGACTCATGCTGTTTGCAGACGGGAATTGTACGCACCTGCAAAAACATCCCTGCATCAAGCACCACGCTGCGTTGAGTGTGTGGAAGGGTGAAGACACGAAGCGGGAGAGAGTACCCGGGGTGTAGTATGGAGATGCTATCTGCCCTGCATGTCAATTGAACCGTGAAAGGGACCGTTACTTCACCTGCACAACTGACAAAAGAAATCATCGGTAGCATTCTGTAGCCCCGCCTGCACCGCATTGCCACGGACATACCTCGGGCAGGCTCTTGCGAGCTGATGCTGCAAGGTACTGGAAGCCCTTGTTCCCTCATCAACGTTGAGAACTCAGGTTACTGATGCTCGTTCACCTGATGGATGCCGGCAAGCGCGCGAGACACCTGGGCTGGGACTCCCACCAGTCGTCGTCGCCCAGGGCGGCGGCCAAGTCCGCCGCGTAGGGTGCAGCCAAGTCTCCTCCAGGCTTTGCAGTGGTATTCTTTTGCGGCGCCGCGACAAGTCTCAGCTGGTGAAACTGAAGCTTCCCTCCTCGCCTCCAGCGGAAAAGCGACTCCCACAGCCGAGAAAGAAAACAATGGAACTCAGAAGCCCGCACCGATTCCGCAGAAATCCCGGTGGTAAGAAAAAAACAACCCGCATAGCGATTACCTCAACGGACCGCAGTAGTGCTTCGGGGATTCTCTACGGGGACTACATTGCAACATATGACTTGCTTTGTTCATCTGATGTTGCCTGGGACTTCTTTTCTCAACGATTCCCTGGCAAGCAAGGAGGCTTTTGGCTTGCAGCAACCCCCGAACATTCGCCAAAAAAACGTCTGCCCACTAAGGTGGCGCAAGGCATTTGGTCGCAACGTCAACGGGAGAAATTGGCGCGAGCTACTGTATTTGGTCAGAGCCACTGCAGGAGCTGCAGCGAAAAAAACAAAGCGAAGGCTGTTTGGAAGGAATGGCCGTGCAGGCAAAATGGCGCAAGGCGAGCTGGTTGATCGGAGCCGCAAGAGGCAATTCTGGCACGAGCTGTTTGGCCGTAGAACGCAAAGCTCGCTGGAGCAGGCAGCAGGCAGGGCCGGCACGAATGTTTTCGTGGGAGCTGCAGACGGCAAAGTTGGCGCGAGCTACTTGGTCGGAGATGCAACAGCCAGTGTGTTGGGAACTAAATGCGTGTATTCTGTGGTTGCACAATCTACCATGGCTGGAGCTGCACTCAGTGCCGGTGGCCCTCTGCTCGCGCCTCTTGAGCACTTGGCTTTTGTTCCAGCGCCCCGCAGCCTCGACTTCTGCAACGCTCCACGAGGCGGTTGCTCAGCCAACACTTCCAACACTTCAAGCGTCCCAGAGCCGGGATACTAGTTGCTCACCGGCGCACGCAAGTTGCGCGGCCGCAGGCTTCTCATGGAACAGCCGGCGCTTGCAGTCCCAAGGGAGAGGGGCCCCCAAAAATGTCTGCATGGCAAAGCGCACACGTGAAGGTGCCCCCCGAGCCGACTTGCATTTAGTCGTGCCCCGAGCTGGTTACTGGGTTCCATGCGTGTTCCTGAGCCGCTATGCTTCGTTTGGTTGTGCCCTGAACTGGTCGAAACGGTTCAGGAAACCTTGCTTTGAGCTGGTCCTTGCATTTGTGGTGCCCTTTCGTTGTTTTTTGTGCCCCGAGCCGGTCGTAGCTTGTTGTATATCGCAAAATACAATTTGCAACCACCTGGTTTTTGCAATAAGAGAAGGGCCATTACCGTTCCACATGCTGGCAGCAAGAGCAGTAAAGAAGCTCCGGTCGCCTAGCTCGAGGAGGGCTTGCGACCCGGCGTGCCGCACACGGAAGTCCTCCCGGCTTCTATTTGCGCTGAATCTAAAGGATCCCCAGATCACCCTAAGCCCAGCACAGACCTCGTCCTTCGTGGCTTTCACGAAATGGTCCACGTACTTTGCCTTTGGAGCTGGGTCCCGGTGTGGGATTACAATGCTGCCCCCCCCGAGAGCGCTGTCATCTCAGTTTAGGTTCACCCTTCAAACCCTCGCCCCCCTCCGCCCTCCCCCCCCGCCCTAGAAAAGAAGGAAAGTCCCCAAACCTCAAACCAATGTCAGGGTCCGAAAACTCAGAGGCCAGCCGATGCCTCGCGTCCTCGGCCCCGGACCTTCGAAGGGTTGGGGAGCTTAGGGAAATTTCGGGGGTTTAGGGTTTGCTGCTCCACACAGCAAATCACCCTCCCACCTTTCGTGGAGTTTCAGCCAAGGCCGCTATTAGGGCTTCGATGCATGGGAAGGCAAGTGCTAGGGCGAAGGTGCAGGACATGTTGAGAATTCAACATCTCTGAAAGCATGGCATGGACAAGGACTCTCTCACCTTGGCAACTTTAGAGGCGTATGCACGCACTCTGTTACACTTCCTAACTAGTCTACACCATCTACACCTCACTGTGGAAGTCTGAACCTTTGCCCTTTGCTCGGGGTTACGCCGGCTACGCATCTTCTGTCGTGGACCCCTCATAGGACGTCGCATTGAGCTGCTCAACTATGGCTTTTGCCCGTAGCCACTTGTGATTTGGACTCCGGACTCTCACTTCACGTGGCACCTAGGGCCGTAGGGGCTCCAGATCGTCACGCAGTTCGAGTTCCCCTTTTCTGAGCCACGCAGCAAAGAAGCTAAGGCACCTGCCACTTGCTTCAAAACAGCCGCACGAGTCACCGGATTCGGGCTGGCATCGGCAAGTGCTTCTGAAAGTGACCAAGTGACTAGTGACTAGGGCTTACAGCTGCAGGCCACACAGCTTCCAAGGAATGAAGAACGTGCGATCTTCAACTACGGAAAAGATGAAGATTGTGCGATGTAGTCCTCTGAGTCACACAATTGGCCAGCTGCGCTCGTTCAGGTAGTCCTCCACGCTCCCGAACTGGGCGATTACCTGCAAAAGGATCTCGGAACAGTCTTCAGAGTTACAATGCGTTGCAAGCGTAACTTGTAGTAAGTTTGCTGGCGAACAAACTCAGACTTAAGCCCCATATTCAAGCTCCGCTGGGGCAGTTGCCTTGCTTGCTGCCTCCACGATTTTGAGGTTAGGGTCAGCGAGCAGTGGCCTCAGCATGCATGATCGTTGTCCAACCCCCCCGCCTCAGGCCTTTCAACCCATCTAGTAAACCCTCATCGCGCAAGAGGCCCCAGCGCGACGTCGTGCGCCAGCGGTGCTGCCAGGTTTCCGATGCCGCCCACGGCAGCCAGCACGGCAAGGCGGACTTGCGACGGTATTCGATGTCTAGCCAAAGTTTTCGGTCTTGCCAACCGCAGATTCACGCACAAGCACAAGCGCGAACGCACGCACGCACGCACGCACGCACGCACGCATGCACCCACACACACACACACACACACTCTCACACTCACACTCTCACACTCACACTCACATCACAATCGCGAGATCAGGATTGCAGCCTTGGTCGGAGCTACTTTGCAGCTCGTCCCATCGGGTGTCCACCAGGCGACGCGCCTCGGAAAACATCTCTAAGTCAGTGTGAGCCGTTCATGGGTACTGGCTGAAGCCAGCACAGCCATGGGAAAGCCTTCAGATGCCTTCAGTCTATGAGTCCTCGTAAGAGCAGAGCTCTTCAAAGAAGGCCTCGAGCCTCACCTCCCATGCCTCTGGCCGCAAACCTTTGGCATCAAATGCAGGAGCCTGAATAACTATTACTTCCGAATTCCCTTATACAAATCCTGTAGATTACAGACGACAAGCTACCCAACAACCCCATAATATTGGTACCCCCCATACTGGACTCAACCTTGTCACGCCTGAGTTCGCCGCAGAGCGAGCGAAGAGAGAGAGAGAGAGAGAGATAGAGACAGAGAAAGAAAGAAAGGCGATCTCAGGTGGCAAAAAGCAAAGGCGCCTTTTGGGCCCCCGGGCATATTCGCGCCTCGCCGCTTCAATCGCCCCTTTGTGCACTCGCCGCCTCGCTCAAACAGGTCTCAAAAAAAGGCTCACACTCTCTCTCTCTCTCTCTCTCTCTCTCTCTCTCTCTCTCTAAGGCTCAAATCAGTTATAGGGTTTTCGGCCTTAACGTGCTTGATGTTTACCATCAGAAGTGCTCTCTGAAAGATCAAGGTGAGATTGAAAGAGCTCTGAGTTTGCCGGCGCTGCGTCGCCCAGCTTCTGGAGTTCCATGACGCCCTGCGCTTGGAAGACGAGCAACCCGAGAACGTCCAGTGAGTCCGGTGTAGGGCTAGCGGAATGTAGCGGAGGCTTATCAACCCTTTCATGTCAAGGAATCCACTTGGAACAACCCCCGACTTGCCAGCTCCATTCCGGGGATGGCATTCCGTGCCTGGACGCGTTGCTGGTCATCCGTGCCTCAAGGAGCGAAGGTGGCGGAGGTGCGGGCAGTGCAGAGCAGTGCGATCTTGTTGAGGATCAGAGGTATCAAACCACGACATCGCGGAACCTGCTACATACTTCCTTACCGACGGTCTCAACAGCAGAAACTCATCTCCTGGCATGGTCCCTGATACTTTTGGCTGCCTCACTCAAACGACCATGATCGGAAAGGACGGACTGCATGGGACCACGGGACCAGCCACAACACGGACAATCGATGCCCTGAGCTCGTTGCTAAAAAGGTCCAGGACGTGCCGTGCTCCAAGCGCCGCGTCGGGGTCTTAGCGACTGATCCCTCCCCCCCTAAACTCAAAATATTCCCTGCCCATGTTGAGGGGGAGGGGGTTGATCACCAAGCCTCTGTGTGGGCAGTCGGTGCATGAAAGTGACTTCTGTGGGACAATGCACAAGAATAGGCATTCCTCACCATTTTCATGCAGGCGAAGGCTGGCATATGCAGCGTTCCCAAACCCCCAAATCCTAAGCCTTGAGCTCTAGGGCTGATCTTATCAAGCAAGGAGATGCAGACATGCTAAAGGCTTGGGACGGCGCTCGCCTTGCCAGACAGCCTCAGCAGTGGACGCACAAAAGGCCCAAGCAAGAGCCTAGAAGTTTAGAGGTTCACGGGGTATAAAGTGTAAAGGAAGTGTAGAGGGGCTGCGAAGGCACCAGAGTTGGGCTTTGGGTTTGGTCCCGACGGGAGAGCAGAAACACGGGAAGCAATGAAGCACGTGCCTCGTGGATAGCACCTCAATGTTGTCTCCAACTAGTGTGAAGCCCACCGGGGAAGTGCTTTTGCCCCGTGAACGTTCTTCAGAGTCGTGCTCAGACATAGGCGGCGTCTTGCCAGCAAAGTCCAAGAGAGAGGCATTGCTCATGGACCCATGGAATCAGGGAGAGGTTTTGGGCTCGGAGAACAGAATGATATAAAACTTCACGAAGAATTTGTGAGTGCAAAGGCAGATCAAGGGTCTTACGATTAGGGGCATCTCCGGTGTGGTAGCTGCTGGCTGCGGTTGTGGCTTTTGGTTTCAAGGGCACAGGTCGAGGTTCTAGGTTTAGGGTGTCGAGGGTTTTGGTTGAAGGTTCGGGGTCAATAAACACAAGTAGTTTGTATGGTAGCAAAATGCAGGAGCCCGGGGACATCAACAAGCGAGAAGGGGGAAGAAGGCTACTTCTGGACTGGGCTTCCCAGTCCCTGGAGGGTTGAAGGAGCCCATCGCCTCTCCGCAGGTTTCTGGACCGGCGTCTACACACCCTCATCACAACAAGCTCTGCGTTTTCGCTCGGGTAACCCGTAATCCCTAAACCCGGCTGCTTCCGGGAAGCGAGGGTTCTGGTATGGGGTAAGAATGCAAGTTCAGCTTCATGGTGTTTGAAACAAAAACAGGGAGTTCGAGGGGGAGGGGGGGGCGAGATGGTCGAGGTAGTGGGTTCTGGATCGCTTGAGGATCTGGCAGCAGCTTCGCCACCTGCGCGAACTTTACATTTCAAGCTTGGGGCTGAACTGAGAGTTTTCTTAAGGGGCCCTTTTTTTGAAGGCCTTTTTTAGGGCCTTTAGGGTAAAGGGTTTGGGTTACCGGCTGATGGTGAAACTATTACAATTGCGGGATTCTCCTACTTTCGGAATCCAGTGTCGAATGATTAGAGACTGTTGTATCAGAGCATAAGCATCCACTTCGAGAGGAAAATCTGAATGGCCTCGCCGCCCTCGCCAGCAGCTGCGACGGCCTGAGGGTCTCCGCGGGCTTCAGGTTTTGGGGAGCAGCCAGTCGTCTGCGCACGAACATCACACGGCACATCACAGCGACCACCACAATGCGAGACAAACTCTTTCCCTCCCAGCTTTCAAGGCTCTGGACATATGTGAGAGGGTGGATGCCCACCCCATCCACCGAGTTGGGATCGGCACCTGGCGGTGCTCCGAAGCCCTGATAAGCCCTGATTCTCAAAGGATGCTCTGAAGCCCGAAGCTGCCCAAAGGCTCGAAGAGACTTTGCGTGGGAGCCACGGAACTCACAAGCTTGGCGCCCCGCGCAAGGAGAGCGCATGCCTGACAAGAGACGCCTGGCACTGACATGAGCTCAGGGACAGGCAGCCAAGACCCGAAGAATGCCAAGATCTGCGACCTATAGATTCACAGCCATTCAATGTCTACTGTATATACCCACGCACAGGGAAACCCTAAACCCTAGGCCGTACATCCTAAACCCTAAGACCTACATATGCCATCTGTGAAGGGTGGTCCCCCGGTAAGGGGAGGGCGCCGCCGCTCTGGACCAAGATGGCCAGGCTCTGACCTCAGGATGTCAGGGTGTGGGTTTTGGGGCCTCAGGGAGTTTCAGCCTAGCTTTGCCCTAAACCCGAAACCCCCCCTCGTGCTGGCCAAAGGTGTTCCACTGTGAGTTCGGTCTTTTCAGCGGGGTGGGATGGATTGAGTTGGATTGTTGGATTGTGCAGGATATTGAGAGGCATCTCGCTTGCCAAGCGTCTGCAGCTTTGTCCTGTGCGTCTTAGTGCCACTTGGCTGCGAGGTTCGCCTCGGACGCTGCCTAGTGCTGGCATGTCCTGTAAAGAACTGTGCCCAAGAGTTGCCTCCAATAAAGAGGGCTGACCTGGCAGTTGATTTTCGCATGGGGGTTGTGTTGCAAAGTTCTGATGAGGCTGGTAACTGCCAGGGTCCGAGTGAAAAGGAGGCACACATCCGAGTCATCATTAAACGGTCTCGGATGGTCTTCATGCCATCTACGCTTGAAAGCAGCGCCCGTCCTTCTCTTTTGGTTCTTACAGATCGTAGAGGAAGCTTGACTATGTGGGACAGGGTGCCGTTGTCAAGAGATATTTGGCCTCCAGCCGATGGAGGCTCAGAGCTTTCCCAGCTCCGTTGCTCGTTCCTGCAGAAATGGCACAGAATGGCACAAAATGGCGCACAATGGCGCCCTTGGGCCCCATTCTATGGGCTGCCCTCTGGCCCTCAAAGAAAGTGCGACACCCTGTTGCTGCCTTCGAGCTAACGCCCCCGTGCCTTCGCGGCCGTCACTGCCGAGATCACGGCGTTCCGAAAGCCGGTGGCTTCCAGGGTTGTGGTCCCTCGAGGTGTTTGACACTGGGGGGGGGCTATTGCGGGAGCTTTATGGACCTACGGCGTTTTCGAGGAGTTGGCACAAGTTGTTGAAGCCAGAGCTCGCGCCGGCCTGCGATGGTGGTGCCACCCGGGGACTCCACGGCATTGCGGAGCTGGGCGGGATGCCTTTGGGCTCCGAGCTGGACATACTGTAGAGCTTCCCTGAGCTTCCCTGCATGAGGATCCAGCTTCACACCCGGAAAGTGCTGGGGTGCAGGGCGAAGACACGAACTTTTTCAGATCCGAGAGCATCCCCAAGCCCTAAACCCGAGGAGCTTCGAGCTTTCGAGAGCCCTTAGCATCCCGCTTGTCGCCCGAGATTGTCATCTTGGCCGCGCCCATCACCTGGCCAGCGGTTGATGGGGGCTGGTAGGGCTCCGACGTTAAACCACTGAATCCCCCTTGAAATGCTACCCTAAGGAGAAGATAAGCTACGAGACCCCATTCCCGGTGATATCGCTGCTCTCTCCCCCCAAGTGCCCTTGAAAGCCATAGGCAGGCCGTCTGCGCGGCCAGCTTCATCGACACGTCGCGGGGCAGGCCGTTTCTCACCTTAGGGCAACACTCGGCCCGAATAAGGCCATCACCAAGTATATAAGTGCTGCTGACTACTTACAGATGAACGGGTTGGCACGCAACAGGCCGAAAAAACGGCCCGATCCAAAATTCGGGGGTCAAGGGAATGGCTTCCAGAAGGCCAGCATGCTTACGGAGCTTGCTGTTCCGAGCCCGGCGGCGCCACCATCTGCCATGGCCTCGATCATCATGTACCTGAGCTTTGCCCGGAACCCCGAAATTTTCGAATCCGAAAACCCTAACCCTGGCTCTTTACTCGCCGTGTTTCTGCCGTGTTTAGTTCCCTTTTCCCCTGTATATCTTGGCATTCTGTGTTCAGAACCCAAAGGCACCTTTTACCCTCATGAGGAAGTGTCTTTTTGGAGATCACCTGACCATGGGGGGGGGGGTGCTTAGGTCTACCTTTATTCGTCAGTGCGGCCACTTTAATCTGCAGCCTTTGTAGACCAGATTGCGAAACTGAACCCTGAATGCCGAACACCTCCTTCTAACAGATTCTGTTTTCTAAAGCTGCTGACCCAATGCACCTAAACCCTAGAAGCCCTCCTACACGCCCTCTACTCTTAGGCCCAAAGCCCGAAAAACAGCCGGGAGCCCCGGCACGTAGGCCGGACCACTGCCCGAAAGCCCGGTGACAGCGTCCTGCGGGGGCCAGCTTCGCCAGCTTCGTCTTTTTTTAGAGTTTTTGGAGTTGAGAGGCTGAGAGGTTTATCTTTGGCCTTAGCATGGCCGAGGTTCCTACACCAGAACCTTGTCAGGCTTTCTCAGGCCTTGCGGTTTAGGGTTAGGGTCCCAGCTAGGGTCAAGCTGGAGAGGCTGGAATATCTAGAATGCCAGACCTTAACACGCTACACACAAGGGTCAGATATCTGGTTCCATGCGTGCAGTTCTCAGTTCTCTAGCCCATGGAAGCATTTCAACACTTGCTAAGCTCAGTGAGTCAGTGAGCTTGCCCCCTGGACAATCTCCATGCCGCGAGTTGAGCTATCGGCAAACACGAACTGCTAAACACTGTCCGAACTCAGTTTGACAAGGAACGTGCTGGTCCACTTCGGGTCTCCTATGGCTACTCCAAGGCCTACAAGGCGTAAACAGACATTGCACTCGCGCGTGTTTGCGTTGACGGTTCACGGAACATACTGCTCTCTCGTAACCAGATGTGAGGCTGCCAGCACGGACGTGTAAAGCAACAGCGCTCAAGCAACTCGGCTCCAGAAGCTTCTCGTCGCCCAACTTCTCGCACACGCCGACTGCTGACATCACCTCGTGCAAGCCCTGCGCTTTGATGCTTGCTCCGTGTCCCTTGCACTCATGAAGACAACATCCTGAATCTCATTCTTGCTTTGGGCTGCTTAGGCTGTGGCCCTCTCGACGGTGGCGCCGTCCGTGGCCTGCGCCCCTGGGCCTAGCACCTGTGAGGGCGTGTTGGGGACTGCATGAAAATAGCCTTGAAAGGGGACTTAGGAGCGAGGGTTTGGGGTGCCTTGGGGTGGTTTAGGGTTGAGGGCTTCCGTTGGTTTCGGGACTTCGGGCTTCGTAGCTTGGACACGCAAAGACAAGGAGGGCTCGGGAACACGCATTATCACGGCGATCAGGCTGTTGCATCCAAACCAAAACCGTGCCATGGGCGAAAGGTTGACCAACTTCGACAGCTAAAACCCCTCGATACTTGCATCCTTCTTTTGCCTGCCGTTCTCCTGCGCCTGACATGCCTACTTCTGAGGATCTGTGTTCTCCTCTCACGCCTGGGAGCTACAAGATGGGGCGGAGAGAAGTAGAGAAGGGGAACAAAAGAAGAGCGGCTGATCTCATAGCGTGCCATGGAAGCCTCAAAAAACCCGCCACCAGACGCTGCGAAGGACAGCCTGGAGAGCGGCTCCTCAAACACCCCAACAGCCCTGGGACCGGATATGTGGTCGGCACGTCAAAGAGGCACAGATGTTTTATGGTCGGAATATGTCGGACACTTCAACATAGTCCAGCCTGGGAGCGCATTATTGGAAGGGTTGCTAAGCGAGATCATCAGATCATGAACAAGCTGGTCCTAAGACGCGAGACGCAGCCGTTTACAACCTACTGTCAGGACACGGGCTGCGCCGCTACGCGACGCAGAGCCCGGCTAAAACCCAGGCGATGAAGGTGGGCTGACGCAAATCAGTTCGGCACAGTTCGGGGTGATGAAAGTATTCCTTGCTGCAACCACTGCATGCTGGATGAAGATGCTCCCCTGAGACCTACTCTTGCAAAGAGTTCATGATCTCTTCAGCAATATGTATGCGCTCTTCTGCAGGTGGAGTAGTTTGCTTACGGTCGTCCCGCGACGCTCTAGCCACGTGCCACGATACTTTGAAGTGACATGGTCAATCCCCTGGGCACTGGGCAGATTGCTGTAAACCTGGCGCCAAGGCACATAGGCTGATGCGCCCAGGCCGACGAGCGCTGGGGTGTTGGGCATGGTTCGGGCCTGAGCACGGAAAGTCGCTCACAAAACGTCGGGAGGCTTATGTGTGGGGGCCTGTAGGGGTTTCAAGATGTAGGGTTCAAAGGCAAGGTACTGTAGATCGAGAGACTTCGAGAGTGGTGGCCGGCCGCTGGAGAGTCTGTAGGGTTTAGGGGTTGGCTTTTGTTGTTTGTGCACGGAAAATGGGAGATCATGGATAACCTAGACCTGCGGGAACCGCAGGGAGCAAAGTCAAGACCTGCAGACAGCGCAGAAACATTTGGGGGGGTAGGTCTCCGCGTTTGGGGACCTATCGCAGCCATCGCGCAACCTGGGAGAACCAGACTTGTGACTGATTTGTGCTCTTACGGCTCCCCATACCATGAAGCACCAAGCAGCATCAAGCCGCTTAAGCCCGAATGCTTTCAAACTCCCCGTTGGGGTTGAGGACTCAAGCCCAAAGCCAGGAAGTCACAAACACCCGAATGCCCTAAACCACCCTGGCTTCGAGGTGCAGGCGACTCGTTTAAGCCCCATGTCTGACAGTTTCTGGAGGGTCACCTGGCTTCTTAGACATCTTTCTGCATAGGGAATTATGGAATTCGGCACCTTCTACGCCATTGTAGCACCCTTTACGGGACCTGCTTGCTAAGGACCTCTAAATAGCAAACACCCCTAAGCCCTCATCGCCAAACCCGCACTGCAGGTCACCAAAACGGACGGACCCTAAATCCAAAAAGGCGTTTAGGGCTTTCAGGGTCAGTTCAGGGTTTAGGGGTACTTTCGGGTTTGGATTCGTAAGTATAAGGATGCTTATAGGACCCGGAATGCTGCTGGTGCTGGATGCTCTGGAACAAAGCTTAGCCATGTCATCTTGAGCTGCCCAGATCCCCTCCCCCGCCCAGCAAGCCAAGACGCCATCACCCCAGACTTTCTAGAGCTTGAAAGACCTGAAACCCAAACCCCTCTTTACCGCGGTTCGCTGCTGTTGATTCCCGGCAGGTGGCCCCTGCCATGATCGAAACAAAGAGCGGCGACTCGCTGCCCAGGTTCAGGCCACCTTTGATATGAGTTCTCAGTGGGGTTCAGCCACCGGCACGCGAAGGGAGCTTTTACATCTTAAGGTCTCCTGTCTTCGATAGGAAGCTGAAGATGCATTATGCCAAAAGAGACACGAACGCAAAAGACACAAGTGTTTCCGAAAGCTCCTGAAAGCAACCTTGCCTCCGCAACATCGACGAAATGAAGGGTCTAGCCTTCCAAAACCCATTCGGTCCAAAATCGTTGTCAGTAGGAATGATATTGGTCCCATGTCAAGCAAGAACACCTGAACTGAATAAGCTTCCGGTGCATGCAAAATCTTGTGTATTTGCGACGAGTAAATCAGAAAACCGTCGGCACAGCACGGAATGAGACCAGCAAAACGGTAACAAGGTCCCTGACACTGACATGGCGTCCTGTTTCTTGTGAGCCCGGACGCTCTGCTTACGACCCTCTCGGTTTTTGCCCTCGCCGAATTTCTCGGACGGCTTCTAACATACCATGGTTTTCGCATCGCGGCAGGTGCCATATCGTGCTATGGCCCAGGTTCTTGCACCTTTCCGTGGTCCAAATCGTGCTCCCGGCCACAGGTCCCCTGAGCTCTCTGAGACTTGTGCTTCGAAGCGTGCCTAGGCGTGCTTGCATTTCGCGGTGTCGCAAATGGCGCTCTCAGCTCGGTCCCCACAACCTGCCCCGGAACGGCATCAGGCACAAGCTTGAGAGCCAGAGATCAGATGATCAAACTTTAAAAAACAAGGAAAGAGCAATGACAGAGAAAGCCAGCTTGGCGAAGGGATTAAGGATACTAAGGTTAAGCCGCTATCTTGCACAATGCTGCATGACTCTGCGAGACTGTCCCCCCCAACATGTAACTTCTTTGATTTTATTTGAACCCTACGCAGCGCAAAATTTCTAACCACCAGCCAACTTTTTGCAGGCTTAAATGCACTCATCATTTTCCCCAAAAGCACTATTTTTAAATAAAACCCGTAGTCCCCCACAAAAAGTTAATGTCTTATGTTTACGTACAATTGACTTGTGAGCAAAGTCGGAAAGACAATGCCGGTTCTGGCTCGGGATCCGAAAGTCTGCTGCGTAGCTCACGGTCGCATCACCTTGGCATCATCTTGACCACGTCCATCCATGTCCTCTCATCCCGCAGTTCATTTGAGCTCGGTGTCGTTCAAGTTCTTTGCGATGTTTGTCTCCTGCTATGCATCTCCCAAGAAAACAGCATTTCTGCCCGTGCGAAGGCTCCAAATACCATGAAAAATTTGCGCTTCTGCTGAGTTGCAAGCTCCAAACTACTGTAAAATTGTTGAAGCTTTTCTACTTCTTCACAGGCGGCAAATACCAGCATTTCTGCCTATTCACGAGCCCAAATACGGCAACTTACAGCATTTCCTTCCGCCTATTCAGCAAGTGCAAGCAAAGCAAAAAACAAAAAATCTGCCTACTCACAAGCTTCAAATCCTCCCTTCCCTTCCATCCTTCCTTCTGCCACTTCCCCTGTGTCCTGTTTTTTTGGAGCATGTTTGATCTTTGATCAGTTTTGATTTGTTTTAGATCGCTACTTGACTTGCAATCCTTGTTTGAGTTTTTCGATTCCTATCCCCCCCACAAGAGAAGGGAACGGAACCGCGCCACAGGGCCGCCAACGACGCAAACAAAAACGTCAAACCAAAACCCCGTAACCCCCAATCCCCGAAGCCCTTAAACCCCCTAAACCCTTAGCCCTGAAGCCCTGAAGCCCCTCAAACGACAACTGCGGCTGAAGAGCTTAGGGCTGCGGCGGCAACCTGGCATCCACGTCAGGGCGCAGGGTTCAGGGTCCAGAAAGCTGCTGTGTCTGGCGCAGTGGAACCATGCGAACACATGCAATTAGCAAGCCTGTTGCGCAAGCCCTAAACAACCCAGAGAAGCGGCGATCGAACTCTTCAGCTTCTCAACTCACCCAAAGCCGTCGGTCGTGTACAGCATTGTACAGGACTCTAAGCGGGCGAAATCGGGCTGCAGTAGTTTAAATCTGCTCTAGGTTGGGACATGGTTGGGACGTGTCTTGCATTCTGATACATTCTCACCGATCGCCTGGGGCTTCACCGCCAGAACTACAACGCCGCCGGCACCCATCGAGCTCACGACCTGCTCACTCGGGCTATCACTCCGTTGACTCCGCTTTGTTTAAAGGAGTTCTGGGGGTGCCAAAAAAAAGCAGCATGAGCCAACAGCAAACCACACCTTTACCGCAGCCCAGCGCTGCCTGACATAGGCACACATACCCTACATTACCCGACTGAACAGCGTGGTTGAACAAATACTTCTCCCCATACTTGCATGAAGTAGTTGGACAACATGTTTTCCGCATGAGTTGTGCCCTTGACACTGTGACCTCAGCATTCGAGGCCGTCGTGCGGACGCCAAACCTGAGTCTTCGCAGTGGTGGTTTCAGATGATCAACTGCTGTCATCTAGAGACAAACTGTATTCATGCCCATCTGCAGAGTGTCTCCATGCCTTGCAGAAAAAGCATCGAGAAATGAACTCTGAACAGGCGTGCAAAAGTACGACAAGGGTGTTTAACAGTAGGCTGGGCTTGGAGGACATGCGAGATAACTAGCTGCCTTGGCACAGACGCTGGTAGCTCCTCAGCTCAGCAGATGCAGCTCAGCTCAGTTTCGCGCTTGCTTTCCAAATATGCTCTTCTGGCCTCATGCGACGATCGAGAAACTGCAATCCAAAGCGACGGTTCCCCTTTCTCCTCCTCCCCTCTCCCGGAACGCAGCAGCCGCATGAGCAAGGGACTTACGCTCTCGACATTCCCACGAACCTCGTCCACCCCAGAGCCGACTTTAAATATACACACACACACACACACACACGCGTATATTTTCATTTTTATATTCATACATATATATATATATATAAATGTACATGTATATCCAATCTCTCTCTCTCTCTCTATACAATATATATATATATATTTATATTTATACATATGTATACATATATATATATATATGCACACGTGTCTGTGCGGACTCTGCAGAAGGGCTTGGCCTCCACGGGCTCGCTGACGAGCGCTTTGCTCGCCTGAGTGGGGGCTCAGGAATTTGGGGGGTTCAGAGCGTGGGACGTAGGACTTCGGGTTGGGGCCAGGGTCTGCCTGAGCCTGCACGCAGCTCTGGAGTCTGGCTTATGGTTTTGGGGGCTTGTGGCCGCTTGAGGGGATTGAGGTGCCTTTATCTCTATATAACCTCCTATATAACCCGTGAAGGGATGAATCTCCCCAGTCAGACATATTGAGTTCAGGGTACCCCAAACCCAAAGCTCCTCTTGAAGTCGCCCTTAACCTAACAACCCCAACAAAGAATCTCAAAGCAGTATTGAAACCCTAACCTCCCCCCCTCCCGAGGGTGTTCTCACAGAGTGAGCCTGATTGACGTATAATGGGTATGGCCATGCATGAGGGCATGCGGGGAGGGGCCAACCCAAACCCCTAAACACACCCCTGAAATCTCGAAACCCAAACATTTGAGACACCCGCCCCACCAGGGCTGCAGCCTCTGCGGTGCCCTGAGCCAGGAGCCCGCCCAGCAGAGCCTCGCACCTGGGTTTTGGGGCAATCCAAAGTTGAGGCCATATCGTTGAGAGTTGTGGGTCTGAGGGCTTAGCAGGCTTAGCAGGCATACAGGGTCCTCCGCAAAGTGCATCAAATCGCCCGAGGCCCTGAAACTCAACTTCTGCACTTTTTCGTGGCTTTGCCGGGCCGGGAGGCATCTGGCCACCCCCGAGGAAGCCGATCGCTAAGGAGGCCTCACAAAGCATCATTTCATGGTCTGGGAGACTGAGACACGCACAGGAGCCTGCGCTGGTGCGCCCTTATGCTTTTTCACAGGCGACTCCTGCCATCGCAGGTGACCCGTTAACTTCAATAATCTCTCAACTTCTTCAAGGGGCGTGCCTGCGCCATGGCTGCTGGCTCTCAGCAAGGAGCTGGCTGTTGAGCCACAAAATCTACAGAAGCAGGCCGACGCAGCTTCAGACAAGGCTGGAGATTCCTGCGTCCTGGACCTGGACCTGAAACTCAGAATCTGCCACCGCACCCTCCATCAGTGCCCTCCATGGTCCCTGAAAGCCAAGGTTGTGGAAACCAAGCTCCAGACTGCAAATCACCTCTGAGTTCTTTTGCCGAAGTTGCATGAAGCGCTGGAGCGGGGAACCTGTCCGACAATCGAAGGGCTTCACAGGGGCAGCACACAAGCGGTTCGTGTCGACCCTTCCAAGGACCTCCTTGTTGGAGGTACTGCAGCAACATGGACCTCAAAAGGCTCAACAGGTGCACGGAGAGGAAGGTTGAGGCAGCAACTCATTGCCCACTTTGCTGGACCCAATCGCCAACAGAAAGCCACAATGCTATATGGTTGACTCAATGATACTCAATTGTTTGAGGGATGGCTGAAGCTCGAGCTGCAACTCCATACATTTCTGTGCCCTTCTTGGCCCCTTGGAGAAACTTTCGCTGGCAGCTCTGAGCTCTCGGGCTTATCTTCATCCTTTGTTGCTTGCGCCCTGCATTGACACGGGCTGAAGGAGCCTAAAAATCTCTACTGGAAGGGGCAGACTCTAAAGGAAAGGCACGTCTCATGTGGGCAAAGCTGTGCTGGGCCAGAGTCCACGCACAGTCCGTGCGTACAAAACGTAATGCGAGTAGATACGACGGATGCCAAATCCATCTAAACCCTTCCCACCCTTACCACCCCTCAACCCTCCACTAACCCTCCCCAGCCCCTCGCAGGCCAGGCAGAAAGGCTGAAGCCAAGAAAGCGTCTTGGCTCCGCTCCCGCCTCTCCACGTCCATCTCCGGAAGGATGGCCTGGTGGTGTAGGTAGGGCTTAGGGCCTTAGGGTTAGTTTCGGGCTTTTAGGGCCTGTTGCGGTGGTGGTTTAGGGCTTAGTGGGGTCTAGGGCTTCGGGCCCCTGTGTAAAAGCATGCGGGATACAAAGTCCCTACTTTGCGGCATCGTTGTGATGGCAAAGAAATTTTGGCTTGGCCTGCAGGGCACGCCTTCTCTCTCTGCAGTCAGCGGCTCTCTGTTTGAAACACCTTCCTTTGAAGGCTCGTGTGGTTGAGAGGGCATCACACCTGGGGGTCACGCTCATGCAAGGTCGGGTTCTGCAAAAGGTTCGTGGAGGCTTCTGGTCAGTGGACCGCTGCATTGCAATTAGCCACTTGCCCTGAGCACATATTATGAAACCATGGTGACCTAGGCACCTACCGACTCATGTCGGGTCGCTAACAAGGGGGCTTTCTCATGTTAACTGGCAAGTAGCTCATGGGTGGTGGAAGGGTGCAAGCGCTGGTGTGAATTGTGTGCGGATCATTGCTCACATCCAGACTCCATGTCAGAGTCAGAGCTCGGCACCAAAGGAGCATTGCCTGCATGTCAGTTGAGAAATTGAGGTTGGAGCTTGGCTTGGGGGTTTATAACTCAGGGTTTAAGGCCTACTTCTTCTTTGCAGAGCTAGGAGCCGCACAGAACCCGCCCGGAGCCATAGCCCAACCTGAACCCCGCAGCATGATGCAGCATCACGGCCTCCGTACTGTAAAGCTACTGTGGGAAACGTAAGTCTTAGGTACAATACCCAGAAAGCCCAATCCACGCGTAATTAGTTCAGGATCATACCTTGAGTCGAATCCCCTTTATAAGGCCCTCGATGGTATCCTAAGTTTTGGGAAGCATCCTTTGTGGGCTGCCGTCATTTAGCTGAATACAGCATCAGGACCCCCCAGAAAAATAGAGGTCCTAGTTTTTGGGAAACCTTCTCGCGCCTTCAGCACGAGACCGGCAGCGCACGACCACCAATGCCAGCGACGCCGACGCAACAGCGCCCTCTGGGTGTTTTAGTTAGCAGAACCCTTGCCCATTTTGGGTAATAATACCACCAGTCAACCCATTAGACGATTATTCCTATACTCCCCCCTACACCTCACCAACTATATCGCTACTACTTCCCCAATACCATTACCAGTATAGGAATAACCGATTACCTCATCCATATAAGAGGAATATTCCTATACTCCCTACTACACCCCACCCAATATATCACCACTACTACCCCATTGCCAAGACCAGTATAGGAATAACCAATTACCCCATCCATATTCCCTAAGATGGTATTATCATCCCGAAATGGGCAAGGGTTCTCTCATAGATTTTACTAGGTTTGGTTATAAAGGTTGTAATCATAATAGAATTATATTCCATAAACTCTTATGAAATGTGCTTACATTATACTTATGTTTTTTAACTCACATTTCCTTCTGTCGTTATACTTTTTCATTCCATCAAGACATTCACAACAAGTAACTGTGTATCTATACTGCATTAAATACCTACCTGTTTTACAATGATAATATCTTTTGAAATGCACTAAGTTCTTCCACTCTTTACATCTAACACACTGCCTTTTACAATGAGGAGGATGATGCTCAATATTAAAATCCATGGTTATCTTATCAACATATATTGTCATATTATACTATTTTACAATATTTATCATAATTTGTTAATTATAATAAACATTGTTTCAAACTAATTAACCATTGCCACGTTCTTACGACGTGCTCACGGACAAAAGACCAACCGCGGGGCACTGGTATCTAGGGGCTCTGTCGTTACATATAAACAACAAGTCTTTAAACTATTTTAACAATTCTTCTAACTATACAATTTTCTTATTTATCTTAAATTTCAATTTTTTAATTTCTAACTCTATTCGTTCTATGTCTTTCTTAATACAATCAATGTCTGTCTCTGTAATTTCTATTCTCTGTTCGCATTCTTCAGGTGTTATACCGTGAGTTCCAAATCCAGTATCACATATTTCAACGCTTCCTGTTTGGTTATCATTTTTGAATATGTGGTTTTCATCAGGGCTAACATTCCTTCCTCCAAATTTCATATTATGCCTATCTTCAACAATGTTAGTAGTTATTACATTGTTTTCTTTTACCGTCTTTGTTTCCTTATGATATGACTGCCTCTTACATCTACAAGGAATACAAGATACACCTTTAGAGTTTATGAAAAAACCTTTCTTTTTATCGCTATTTGGGCTATCATTGCTCATTTATATCATTTACATTTTTCTACATTTTTAAGATAATAAAAAATGCCTTGAGAAATTCCAACAAACTGTGACAACACATTCTATATCTTGGAGTTTTTATTATTTCATCAAATTTCTCTATCTCATTTATTACTTCTATGTATTTATCCATATATATTTAAATGATATAATTTCTAACTAGTATTAATGTTAGAAGATATTCCTAAAGTAGAACCTATAGACATACCCAAATATAATTATAAGAATAGTAAATATGAGATGATGCCAAGTCTACCAGCAAGAATGTTATGTGTTGCTTCTTCAACAGGTGGCAAATCTGTTTTAATACAAAATCTAATTTTAAAGATATACCGTGGTTCATTTGAAAGGATATACATTTTTAGCCCTAGTGTTCATGTAGACGACACATGGAGGGCAGTCAAGAAATACATTACTGACGTAATGAAAGTGGATACCGAAAAGGAAAAAGTATATTATGAAGAAAACGATCCAATTGCATTAAAGCATATAATAGAAACACAACACAAGGTAATAGACTTCCAGAAGAAGAACAAACAAAAGGAATTATTCAGTATTTTAATAGTGGTGGACGACTTCGCGGATGACCCTAAATTTGTAAGATACTCCAATATCTTGCATGGATTGTTCACACGCGGAAGACATAATGCCATCTCATGTATTTTGTCAACACAAAAATATAATGTCCTTGCCCCTATAATAAGACTTAATGCCTCGGCACTTTTCATATTCAGACTGAAGAACATGAACGAGGTAAATAGTTTCCTAGAAGAGAATAGTGCCCTTGTAGACAAGCGAACACTTTATGACATGTATCAACAAGCGGTGAATTTTGCACCGTACTCGTTCTTTTATATAAACACAAATGCTAAAGATGTGAATAACATGTTTTATATTAACTTTGAACAACGCTTTGAAATAGGTGACCAATAATGTTATTTCCTAAAATATTCTTATTAATCACTATCACTCTTGTTTTTCTTTAACTTACTTACTTCCTTTTTCAGTTTATCTACTTCATTTATTGTTGCCTGTAAAGCGCTCCATAAAATTGGCACACATGTTGTGTAATCAAATTTTAAATAACCATCTTTTCCTTCTTTTACTACATTCTGCCATTCGTCGGGCATCTTCTTCGTTTCCATAAAATCATTAGCAATAAATCCTACACAAGATTTACCTTGTTGTCTGTCATCAATAAAGTGATATGTTTTCGGCTTAATATATTTTACTAATTCTACTGCTTTTTTACTATTTACTTCCTTTATATCTTTCTTTAATCTTTTATCCGATGAAGGAATTAACGACCCTGTATATGAAAGGTCGCCATAAACATCAACACCTGTTGTTGTTGCATCTAATGTTGATAAGTTGTTATTACTTAATCTTATCCATCCGTTGTCATCTGGGTTATTTATTAATACTCGTTGCTGTCCTGTTATATCATCATGTGTTATTTCTAGGTTACCTAATAAAGTAACTTTCGCTTCGGTTAATGATAACTCCGGTGTGCTTCCTATAGTTCCAATGATAAAATTAATTGCTCTGTCGGTGTCTCCATTTCTTATATCTAGATCATAATCACTACCATTTAATGTTTCTTTAATTGCTGACGAATGTTGAAAATATACACCACCCCACACATCTAAATCTGCTTCTGCTGTTATTTTTCCTATACTGTTGAAAGTCTGATTATTTGTAACTGCTCTGTTAATTGTAATTCCGTTAGTGTCGGTTAGTTGTAATGCTATAGTTCCTGTTGTTGGATCGGTTGCTCTGTTTGGTTGGAATGAGAAATTTATTTCGTCATTTGTTATTAAGTTTAATGAATTGTTAGCGTCCGCTCTTCTGTATATTTTGCCATTATTCCATATCAATATCTCATTGTTAAAAGTAGTAGCGCCGTTAAACCTTACAGTAGAGCTAAAATTAGAATTGCCACCATTAACGTTAAGAACATCTACAACGGCATTGGCTCCTATCCCTAATTTATTACATCTCACTGCGTTAGAATTATTCATATTCAAAAACAACTGTTGTGATGTGTCATTGGTATTATAAGCATCAATACTAAAACCTCTAAATCTTAACTTCCCACTGTTATTAGCGATTGCTACAACATTACTGGCGTCTGTTGTTGGTTTGTAAATTGTAAGTCCTGAATTATTAGAAATATTGAAATTCTCAGCTTCATAATTGATTGTGTCTTTAAAATAAGTTGGTTTAAATACTGTTGTTCCTCCTGTTGCATTATTACATTCAATAAATGTATTGGTGTCCGTATCTGTTGATGCTCCTAACATTAACCTCAGTCCTTCTTGGTCTGTTTTTAAATCCAATGATATGTTTGATTTTGTAGCATTGCTGTATCTTTCTATGCTTGTGTTCCCATCAGTTAGTTCAATACTGCCACCAAGATTAATACTATTAGTTAGACTAATTCCGTCTGCTGATAAATTAGATAACGATAGATCATTAGTAATATTAACATTTCCTGATGGATTTAAATCCAAGTCTACGACACTGTCATCACTTGTAGCATTAGTCATAATCTTATTTCCTTGTAAAGTTACATAATTTGTAGCGTTTTTAAATACTGATACAACTTTATCCCCTCCGCCAAACTGATTACTAAATAATAATCCCGTAGTCGGTGATATATTTATTGTTTCGTTGTTTAATGTTAATCCACTATGAATAATAGTAGGGGCGCTACAATCAATAACTGGGTTTGCTTTGAAGCGGTCAGTAAAATCACTTAATGGAACTCTTAACGCTAGTAGATTATCAATTTCTGTATCGGAATAACCACTGCTACCACCTGCACCTGCTATTAATGTATCTACCTCACCTTTATTATAAAAGTTAGTAGCCAATAATGTGTTATTTTGATAATTAGTAGATAAATTTGTGTCAATCTGTGTTGATGTATAATAATTGGAAAATGTTGTATCTATTTCTACTTTACTGTAGTAGCTACTGGATATTTGCAAATTAGTTTGATATGTAGTCGCCAAAATATGAGAGATAGAACTGATGTCATAAAAGTTTTGTAGTTGCTTTGTATTCAATACTGAAATAGCGTCAGCATTGGCTGTTATATTTGAAGAGTTTGCAGTGTTGATGTCTCCTAATTCGGTTTTTGTAGCATATGTATCTGATATTTCACTTACACCCGTTGAAGATGACAAATAAAATCTATCTGCATAAACTGCTGTTAAGTTATTTATTGAAGCCATTATAAATATTAATATGTGAGAAATTAATATTTATAATGAATTAATTTATTTGTTGTTCTTTTGCTTGTTGACGCTTTTCTCTTCGTTTTCTGTTAATTTCTTCCTTATGATCTTGGTAGAATTCACGTCGTTTTTGGTTTTGCTCTTCTTTATGTTGTTCGTGATATTCTTTGTGTTTCTGTAGTATGGTATCTCTGTTCTTTTCATGATAATCTTTTTTGTATTGCGCTATTCTTTCTTTACTATCTTGTCTATATTGCTTGTCGTATTCTACTCTTTCTTCTTTGTGTTGATCTCTGTATTCCTTATTCTTTGCTCTTCTATCTTCAATATTATCATAATAGTTCTTGTTGCTCTTTGCTTTTATGTATTCTTTGTTATCTTGGTAATGTTGCTTTTTGTATTCCTGTAATCGTTCCTTGTTTTCCTTGCGGTATTCTTTACAATCTTCCAAAATCTTTTTCTTGTTATCTTCATAATATTGTTTTTTCTTCTGTAAATACTGATCTTTCTTATTTTCATAACATTGCTTTTTGAGTTCACTTGCTTCCTCAGGCGTAATAAACGGTCTTACTATGTTTAATGATGCGCCTAATTGTTCAATGTATGCTCTTTCCCTTTTTCTTGCTTCTAGTGAGTTCTCGCATT
Organism: Symbiodinium natans; assembly: GCA_905221605.1. Classification (NCBI taxonomy): domain Eukaryota; class Dinophyceae; order Suessiales; family Symbiodiniaceae; genus Symbiodinium; species Symbiodinium natans. The sequence continues at coordinate 83,540 of CAJNDS010000585.1, read as the reverse complement.
TTTCAGTATTTATTAAGATCATATCAAAATTATCCCAACCTCCATTGTCTCTTATGAACTGATACAAATATATGTTGTAATTTCGCGTGTTGGGGTTGCTACAAAAGCCTTTATGTTTGTATTTTCTTTTTGTGAAATTAGTCGTGTGTCCAATATAGGTATCTTGGATTTTCGTGTCTTTGCAAACTATTTTATAGAAATGCGTGTTGTCATAATTCACTGGATTTTTAGGCATATTCCCATAATATCTCATAAGATGATATTTCTTTATGTCATTTTACAAATATATTTTGAATACAGGTAGAATTTAGTCTAAAACCGTCGAAGATGACTCACTTAACTCGAATATTTGCTCACTCACAGCAGTCACAAAAACTCTCTCAATTCCTAGTGCGAAATTTGCGTTGGCTCCTTTGATTTTAAAAGTGATTAAGGAGCCCATTTTCGTGTTGGAACCTGTGAAATTCATGTCGGGTTGCTTATCGAAATTTATTCCTCCAATAAACTTATCGTTAGCGTATCTATAAATATCAATTGAAAAGCCGTCGTAATAAGGCGACATAACATTAACAGCCCTACGAAGGAAATACATAAACTCGCTAATGCTTGATATTTCCTGTTCTGGGAATTTCTTATTAGCTATTTGTATCTGTGCTGAAATTTGCTTATCGCTGTCGATCACACCTTCAAGGTTATCAATGGTTACCGTCATAGGGTGGAAAAAGTAGTTCCATCTCTTTTTGTCATAATTACGTGCTGTGTTGTCATTATTGATATTGCTGTTGCTAAAGGTGAAGAACATCTGAGATAAACGAGTTGAAGATTTAACGATGTTCATGTTGATCTCTGTGTTTCCTGCCGTGAAGGTTTGAGAAAAACTGTGATAGGCGGGATAAACCATTCTAAGCCTACCCCCTTTCAACAAATGTGAAACTATATTATTGTTGACGGTATTATCAACTTGGATTAATTCGCATCTTAAGATCGCATTCTGAATAGCCCATGATGTGGTTGTGTTACGAGTTGTAAAGAATAAGCTGTTTACGTCGTCTTCTGCTTGTGTTCCTGCCACTGGTGTAGCTGGTCTGATGACTGGCTCACCTGCATCTGAAACAATCTCAAAAATGAACTCAAGAGGACAATAACGAATAGGTGGATAATATCCGGATTGAACGAACCCACATACTGGCTTATGACCCATTCTTACAAACTTACCCTGTTCAATTCCTGTTGTATTTGCTCGTGTTAGTTTTGGTAAAACAATACCTCTGTCGTTAGCTCCAACTGTCGCTACTGCATCATGTCCTTCTATTGTATAAGCATAAAGTCGGTTAATTCTGCTGTCATATCGTGTTAAACAACCTTCCTGAATATCATCTAAATTTCTGACTTCCTCACTTTTGAATGATTTCATTTGTTCACACACTTGGTTGTAATTATCAATGTCGTTTATCTGTTGCCCTGCCGCGTTGCATCTGTATCTCGTGAAGAAGGCATGGCTCTCACCTAATGGGCGTAAATATTCTCCTGCAGTAGTGGAGGTATTTACAACATCAAAGAACAAACAAACACTAGACAAATCAATATAATTATTATCTTCACCTGTGATTACAAATTTTAGGTATTTGTTTCCGTTAGAGGAACTAAAGATGTTTCCAGATACACTAGGAAAGTGAACTTGTTTCCTGTCAGTTACATATGCCGCGCTCTCTGGGAGACCAAATTGAAGGGAGTTAATCATATTGTCATTACTTTCAGCTAAAACTAGATCCATTATATTATCTATTTAGATTTTTATTATTATATCTTTTATGGCTTTTAAAATGTTCATTATTCTGTTTCTCTAACTGGGGTTGTGATGCTACATTCTCCCCTTCTTCTATAATATTCCTTATACTCTCATAAGCTGAGTTATTCATAGTTTTATTTAGTTTGTTTTTGAACCTTAAACTTTCTGATGGTTTACCAACACGATGTGGCTCTTTTATATGTTTAGGTTTGTTGAACATCATATTAATAATAATGAGAAATAATATTATGGTAGAGATAGGGGCGGAATTGTTTCATCTATATTATCTAGAGAAGATATGTCATGATTTTTTAATGGGTTTAATGTATTAGTATTATAATTTATTGCTGAACCATCAAATGCTGAAACTACATCTCCAACTTTTCTGAACCTCTTGTGTTGTTCAGAGGGTTGATCAAAACCTAGTGAAAAAGAAGGGCTGTTATACGTTCTGGTTCTTAGATTTCTTTCAGGAAAATCTTTCGCTAATTGTAACGCCACCACTCCCGCTTGACTATGTCCTACCAATTCTGCTATTTGTGGGTTCTCCTTTAAAATCCGTTCTGCCTCTATATATCTTTCCATATCACGGACACCACCCAAAACACCGAAGGGTAATTTAGTAAAGTTTTCTAACCAGTTGGTAAACGATGTAGTCCCTCCTATATACATTTTATTATCTTTAACAAAAATTTTATTGTCACGATCGTATGCAATCTTAATACCTTGTGTATTAGATATTCTCCCGTTGGACTTCAGCATGTTGTCTAATTGAGATTGAACTCTTGTCATTATATTAATAAATCATATAAATATTTTATCTGTTATTAATATGAGTTTCAGACCTTTAACATACAAAAAAGTTTATGTTAACTCACAATACAGAGTTTCTGACAGTAAATCAACTTCTGATTTTAAAATAGAGTTGCAGGACACCTTTGAAATACCTGATAATACCATTATGCAAGTGCACGAGGTAGCTATTCCGAACGCATGGTATTCAATCAACACGAATAATCAGAACCTCTATTTTAGACATCAAATATTGCCACCTGCCACACCTCAAGGAATAACATATAGAAGAATTGAGATACCTGTAGGAAATTACACTGCTCCTGATCTAGCCTCAGCCATGGAAACACAATTAAATGCCTTCTTTGATAGTGGCGGAAGGACGAACTCCTATTCTGCTGTATATGATACTTTAACGAATAAGATTACAATATCTTCTAACTACAGTGAGGTCGTGTTTATACCCTTGACTGATACAGATGTGCCTACTTTTGTTGGTTCGTTCTCTAATTCCGTTGACCTTAATAACTTGAATTCTATTAATAATGTTTTGGGTTTTACAACACCAGTTGGCGACGCATTCACTTCATCCTCCCCTTGGACAACAGGGTTCATAAATCTGGTAAACCATCCTGATGTTTATATTTCTTGTCCTGAACTGTCTAATAATAACTTTCACAGCCCTTCTGCTTTTTCAAACGCAATAATCAAAAAAGTCCCAGTGAATGCACCATTTGCAGGTATTATTAGCGACAGTGGTTTAAGCGATCACGATGTTGTAAACGTCTCAAAAAGAAATGTCAAGAGACTGACCTTTAGAATAATGGACGGGGCAGGGAATGTCATAGATTTAAACAATATTCATGTTACTTTCTCGTTGTTATTCACACAATTAGACTAATCAAAAACATATTTAAAAATATAAAACCATAGATAACATAATGCCTGACTATCAAAAAGGTAAAATTTATGCAATATGGGATGACAACTATACAGAATGCTATATTGGTAGCACTTGCGAAGAGCTGAGTCAGAGAATGGCACAACATAGAAGTAAATATAAACGGTATTTAAACCATGTAGTTGGTGCAAGAATTTCCTCAAGATCTATTTTGTTATTTGATAAGTATGGTATTGATAACTGTGGGATTGAACTTATTGAGACTTATCCATGTAATAATAAGTCTGAGTTACGTGCTAGAGAAGGATACCATCAGCGCGAGAACACCATCGTTAATAGATGCATTGCCGGTAGAAACAAAAAACAATATTATGAAGAAAATAAAGAGTTTATTAATCAGAAGAAGAAAATCTATGCAGAGTCGAGAAGGCAAGAAAGAAAGATATATAACAAGCAGTATTATCATGACAACAAAGAATGTTTATCCCAACAGATGAAGACGTATCATGACAACCATAAAGAAGCGAATATTGAAAGAGCAAAACGCTATTATTTAGAGAACAAGTCAAAAGTGCAAGAAAGAAAGCGTCAAACAACTACCTGTGACTGTGGTTCTGTTGTTAAGAAATATAATATGAGTGTGCATCTGAAAACGTTGAAGCACCAACAATATTTAAATCAAACAGGCAACGATGAACCCTAAACCAACTTTTAAACTATCTATATTTTATCTATTTTCAATATAAACAGATAAAATATAGAACAACTATATACATGTCATCTGAAGCACATAATAGTATTGAAGAAGATACCAAGATTGAAAATGAAACAGCCACACCAGAAGTCGCTGATACACCTCAAGAGGAGTCAATAAAGAATGAAACAGGCAAAGAAGATAATATAAATGAAAAACCAGAGTTCAAAACAAAACAGACATGGTAAAACACAAAAAGGTAACCTGCAAAGACTGTAATGCAGAAATGACTTTAAAAACATTGAGATATTCTCACAAATGTTCAGGAACACTGGAGAATAAGCCGATCAAACCAAAGCCGAAGGTTAAAGTAAAACCAATAGCAATATCCCCCCCAGAGGATCACCAGAATGAACCAGCCCTTCAAAAACAAACAACGCAACCAAAGCCGATACCAGCACCTCAGAAAACATCACCAATATCAAGCCCTTACGATAACCTAACACAGAGTCAGCTGTTACAAATACAGATGAGAACCATGAACCAAGAAATAATGAGAAGAAGACAGGAGAAGGCGAATAATATGTGTCAAGCAATGTTTAAATCCCGTCCTAAAAAATCTAGGTAAATAATATATAGCAATGGTTTTATATAACAAATACAAATTTAGACAACTAAATAAACAAAAGAAGAGAAAATCATTAGACAACCCTGTGGTGAATGAAGCATCCGAATTAAACTTTCACAAGCCTAATATTGATTACTTGTTGAATTTAAAAAAGGAAATGGATGCCAGAGAGGCGCGGGTAGCAAATCTAGCAATGAAAAGAAGACTATTAGAGGGACAAATGAAAGACAATTACACAATGGAGATTGACAGATTGAAGTCGGAAATGCATAACCCAAGAATTCCAGAGACATCTATAGAGCATTTAAGAAACAGAATACAAACCTTGGAAACCTTAAGTGAAAGAATATTCTAAATCGTAAATTTCTATATAAGAATATAAAATATAATGGCACGAAATAAAACACAGATACAATTTCATAGAAGGTCACGATATGAAGACATCTTGGAACTTGTCAATGATAATGAAGAAGCGTTAAAACCCTTCCCTAACAGAGATGCAGTATTTTACAAGGCGAGTAATAAAGGTTCTTATTTTGATGGTAAAGATCATTTGGACAGATTGAAAGCAGAACAGAAAAGAATTAATGAACGGGTGGTAAGAGATCACATGTTAAGAGAGTATGCAACAGACAACGATCTTACTCATAGGGCATTGTGGGACGCAGGAGCAGGAGCAACAGACACTCCGGCACAACCAGAAATGTATAATATCGGCACTCCCATAGAAGAATATGGCAATGACGAGTTTTTTGACACAGAAGAAGGAATTACACGGGCGGAATTAGAGGGAGTTATACAGAGGGCAGAAGAAACACGACAAGCAAACCAACAGGACATCGTTCAGGCGCACCAGCAACAGGTAGAACGAGAACAACAGCAAGGAGACGGAATATTAAGAACATTAGGAAGAGGCTCAATGAGAGTAGGCAGAAATATTGCAGGTGGTTTAGTGTCAGGACATGATCTAACAACATCCGTAATTGGAGGACTGGCAGAACCAGTTTTAAGTGGTATAGGCGATGCAGTTATGAGAAGGATTTTACCACAACCTCGCCCCTTGCTTGATCTAGAAGCACCCCGAACACCACCTAATAACCCGTGGGTGAGAAACCCCAATCCAATAAATATTGCGCAACTACCGCCCTCTATTGTGCTACAACCTCATCAACCTAATGTGGGTGCAACTCAACAACCACTGCCTCCTGCAGTTCAGCAACCAGCATTACCAGCACCAACACCAAACGTTCAACAAGGTGGATCATCATCATCATCATCATCATCGTCAGGAAACTTTCAATTCCCACGAGGATCTGCAAGACAGCCTGAAGGTTCTGCAAGACAAGCAGATGAACAACCACCAAGAAGACCACGAACCAGACTAACTAAAAAGACCAACCTAAAAGAAAGTGCCCGAGAAGACACAGATACACCACGAGAAGAACTAAATATGAGACCTTTGATCATACCAAGTAAGATCGGAATACAAAAATTAAGAGAAACATTTGAGGAAGCCAACAACAAAAACACAATAAACACAACGACGTATAGAAAATACCGAAGTATTTATAATAAATGGGTTTCATCTGCAGGTGTTCCTGCAGGGAAAAAACAAGCTTTAAAAGAACTACAAGCATTATACAGGGATACCGTTTTTAATAGATAAAACCCGTTTTTAATAGATAAATAGATAAAACCCGTTTTAGTAGATAAACTCATGTCAAGCAATCCTAAATAAAAATCAAATGAATGGTTTTTATTTAGCACTTGTGTTGCATCCCCGACACCATGCCTCACAATTTTCTATATGGTGAGCAGACAGATTGTCTAGTCTTTGAGCAGTCATGTTACTTGTTAGATTGCCGTTCTTAATTTCAAACTCAAAACGACAACCACAATTACAGCATGTGTTAGTCAGCCGTTTCATAAACCACTCGTGGTTAACATACTTGTCAACATCTATAAATCTGTTGGCATTCTCATCTTGCATCTGGTAATTCTTGATCTTGGTTGATATGTATTTTGTTAAAGTTTCTTCGTTTAATTCGTTCTGGTTGGTTGCGCTTTTGAAGAACCTTACCTTGTTAAAGTCTGTGCTTCTGGTAAGGGCACACCATATCCATTCACGAGTTACTAGGTGTTTCTTCTCCCACTCATGGATTATGATCTGACCGTCTATGGATGCACCCTGTGCGGAGTGGCATGTGGTGCAATAGTCATATCTGAAATGCTTATCTAATGTGTATATGTCAGTAGTGAACTTCTCCTTGGATTTTACGTTCTCTAGTGTCAGTCTTGGTAGTGTCATACTTACGATCCTATACCTGTAGTTCACATTAAACCGCTGGTTACCCAAATTTTTATACACTCTGCATATGAGTGTGTCACCCACTCCATACTTATCCGTTTTACCTAAATGCTTCCTGATATAATTAGACACATTCAGACATCTCATGTTGGTATAGGCGATGTTGTGTACTGCCTTTGTAACATCATCTGTCATTTTAAAGTATTTAGGCACGAACTCTTCTAATGGAATACGATGTATCCACATATCACCATACATACTGTCTAATATTTCTCTGTTTTTGTTTGCCTTTGGGTCGTCCTTGGGACCAAGTCGCTTGCACACCTTAAGCAAAATGTTATACTTAAAAATCTGATCTATACATTCATCAGAGTATTCACCAGCATTCCTTGTATTAGTCAGATCATCACACACAAGTGGAAGCTGTTTCACATCGCCTGCTCCTATGATGATCTTATCTGGGTTGTTGTTCACAAACCCTCTTATGCAATTCAGGACGCGCAGTCCGTTCATGTAAATCTCATCAAAGACTATCACATTATACTGGCTGTGATCAAATTCAGGAAGCTTGTCTCCATCTCCCACAGGTATAGAGAAAAACTTGTTTGTCGTTACAGCATCATCTGGTATGTTTTGTGATAGGTTGTTCTGTGGAACTACGAACAGGGTCTTGTAACCAAGTTTGCTAAAGTGTTTGGCAATATGTGACTTACCTCCTCCCGCATATTTAGATCGTATCATTAGAGGATTGTGTTTAACAATGTCTTCTGCAATCTGCTTGGTAACCCACTCATCTTCTATAGACAAGGTATCGTTTTTGAACACGGGTATGGGCATTAAAGTGTTCACTTTTACCTTGTGCTCGTCTCTCGGTTCTACTATATGTTTACCCTTTTCATGTCTCCACCCGCCGATATGATCATTGAACTGTAGAACCTTCTTTGCCAGACTAAGGTGGTCCTTCCTGATCGTAAATGCATCTGTTTTAACACTCCATACATCTATGTGGTTAGCGATCAGTGCGCTATAATCTTCATGCATTTTGTGGTTATGGTGTTGTAAAAGAAGTTCCTTTATGTAAATGTATCCATTTCGTAGAGTGGCTCTGTCAGAGACGGTCAGGCAATAATACTTTTTGTCACTCTCCTTCTCTATATGCTCACCCACATCATCGTTACCATTATCTACCTCCTCATCATAAAACGATGACACCTTGTTGATTTTTCCACCCACCTGCTGTTGATAATACAATGCTTCCCGTAGACTGTCAAAGGCATAACTTCTAGATACAGTGTTGGTGCTCTTCTCCAGTAAACCGAAATTCACATTGGCTATTAGTTTTTTTATCTTCACATCTTCGGGGTATTTGTCCGAAATGTCTGTTTGCCACAAATCCTTTGCAATCTTTCTGTAATCCACCTTGTATACTCTAGAGGGTTGCTTGTAGTAGATGATCTCACATTGGTTGGCATACCCTGCTAGAAACCTGCCATATACTAGATTGTAAGTCTTGTTGAAGAACATGGTCGGTTTGTTTGCTTTTACTAGGTATAATGTGAATTCGTGTAGTTTCCTGTGATCGTGCTTCATGTAATCATAGTGTTTCCACACATCAAACTGAGTGAAGACAGGGATTTCTGTAATTTTGTTGAAAGCATGTGTGAATGCTTTTCTAATATCAATTTCTACCGTGTGTTCTGGCATGTAAAACATCTTGTCATCTTTGTTTGTATGTGGGTTGTATTGGAAGTAGTGTCTGTTTATCTCACCAACTGGGTTTATCGTTCTACATTCCTTAAACAATTCCATGTCAATCTCGTTATAATATGACTTATGTAGTGGATTAAACAAGGACTTGTTAAATACATACATTGCTTTAGACATGTTGTTGTAGATCTGCTCAGTTCTCACTGATATAGTTCCGTCAATGGAGTTGTTTACTAGGTTCTGGGTCTTAACTTTGTATTTGATGACATTCTTTTTTATCCTGAATTTAAAATTAAGTTCCGATACTATACCTGCACTGAATTTAACTTGCGGTTCGTATCCTGCCTTTTTGCTTTCATAAAAGAGCTCGGCAAGGTCATGACCATCATATATCAATGTATACTCAGCATGTTCGTCATATTTCTTTATGTCGTTAAGTGACTGTATCATTTTACATTGAACGGGTTCGTCCTTCTCATTCAGGTGATAATCTGGTGAAGCCTTCACTGAAATATCATACCCAGAGTTTCTTGGTAACATCTGCCTTAATACATTCAAATTATCGGTTACTGTGTATATATGGTTGTTCTTCACAATGGCATATAATGTTGGTATATGATGATCTCGTTTGGGCGGGTCATACTGAAAAATCAGTCTCTCAAAAGCATTGTATATTCTGACTTGGATCCTGTAGTGCTCAAACACTTTAACCATTTCCTTTATTGATGCACCTGATGTTTTAAAATCCTCTTCTGACTTACCTATCAGGGTCAACATGCTCTGTCTGGTCAGTCTGTTCTTTTCTCTGCGCTTTTCTCCCATAAGTGTGTCCTTATAGTAATCGGTTATGGTGTTCAACCAACACTGGTTTTCTTGATAATGGTTTACTTTGATTGCTTCCTTTAGTGTTTCGTATTCTGGGTTTAATGGAGTTTGTATGTATCTGTGGAACATGCTCACATGGGAGGTGTCAGTTAAATTCTCGTCCACTGGTATAAAATCAGTGTCACCATCTACTCTGTCTACATCCTTAACTTTGATGCACACTATATAGGAATGGACGAAGCGCAGGGTTTCCTCCATATCTGGGTCAGACATTATTGTCTTCATCAGTTTCTTGAAAACATACCTGTCTTTGGTCTCGTATTGAAACACACGTCTGCCCGATAAGTCTTCTATATAGTCTGTTGTTTGTATAGTTGCTCTCTTAGTCTCATACCAGATCGGGATTAGGGGTCTACCCTTGCTGTCTTTGAAGGATGCTTTGATGGTATCCTTGGGGAGTTTAAATTTGAAGAACATAAGGTCTACGGAATATGCATGTGTTGTTTTGGATTGTTCCGCTCTCACCCTCTTCTGTATTCGCTGAACTGCGGTCTTCTGTGTTAGTCGTCTGCGGATTTCTGTGAGTTTGTTGTCACGCTTTGCTGTTTGCATTCTTTCACCCAATGGTTTCTTTTCCTTGTGTTTTTCGTATACCTTGTTGTATTGGTCACTTGCCTTTTGCTTTTGTTGGTCTGTCTTGGCATTGATGAAGTTCCTTACGAGTTTGTCTGCTGTGGTGAACTGCGCTATTTTTCTGTCATCGTATAAACCGATAATATTTTTGATTTTTGTTTTGGTTGCACTGTTAAGTCTGCCTTTATAAAAATCATACACTGTCTCTAATGCTTTTACACCGCGCTGGATGGTCTTGCTCATGTCAATATAATTAGATTATAAAATATTTTATATTTAAATGTTTTTCTGAAGATAAGTTTTGAAAACTAAATATTTTTGGAAAATTCTGTTCAGAAATATCACTTAAAGAAATATTATAATATATAGTATAGTATTATGTCTATGAAAACCCCAGAGGATATGACAATGGAAGAGATAAGAGAACAGTTGGCTATTTACAACCGACTGTATTACTACAAGCGAAGACAAGAGGAAGGATATATGCAGAAAAAACGCGATTCTGCCTTGAAGTGCATTCAAAAGAAGAAGTTAAAGCAATATCTAAAAGACAACAATATCAATAGCACAATAGAGGATTTAACCGAAGAGCAACTGGCAGAATTCAACAGCAGTCAGAATAAGAAAGGACCGAAGTATGATATGAATAATGTTAAAGTTGTGATGCCCATGAAAACAGAAGAATGCTGATTTAATTTTAGAAATAAGATTAAATCAATATTTTCGTGTGATATTTATATGAGTAAGCAAGAGATTATTAGCAATGTGTACTACGATCGCGCGGGATATGGGAGCAGACAGAGGACCTTAAAGGAAGCACGAGAGAAAGATAAAAGTATAACTATTGACGATGTTAACGAGTTTTTCAAGAAGAACGTTGAGGCAAAAAGAAAACCTGTGGGACAGAACAGTTTTGTAGCACCACATTCGGCATACGAGTATCAAATGGACTTGTTTTTTATAAATGATCTGGAAGATCAAAAATTCAAGGTTGGTATGATCATGATAGATGTCTTTGATAAGTTTATGCATGTCGTAGCAATAAAAAGTAAAAATGAAGAGGATTTAGCGAGTGGTATGATTGAGTGTTTGCATAAGATGGGGAAAAAACCTAAAATACTCTATACGGATGATGAAGGCGCTCTGTCTAAAGAAGCTATTCAAACATATCTAAAGGAACAGAAGATAGAGCACCATAGGACAAGGGCTCACGCAAATTTCAGTGAGAGGGCGATCAGAACTTTCAAGGACATGTTATATAAACGAGTTGAGGCTGACGAGAAAAAAGGGAAAAGTAATATTCAATGGGCTGATTATATTCACGAGATATTGCTGACATATAATAACCAAATGAAACATTCTGCTATAGGATTCACACCGAAAGAGGCACGGAAACCCAGTAATCAGTTTGTCGTCAGGTTGAATATTGCTAGTAGTGGTAAACGGAATAGGATATATCCAGAGATTGACAAGGGTGACGAAGTTAAGATATTTAGGAAGCGAAAACAGAACGAGAAGGAGAGAATAAGTAACTGGTCGCAAAACCGCTATACCGTGGAGAAGATTGAAAAGAGATTCGGGCAACATTACTATTATGTGGAAGGCGTTGATAGATCATATTTAAGGTTTGAGTTGCTAAAGGTTTGAAACACACCCTAAACCGTTTTGAATTTGGTCACTTGTGCTTCGTGTTTATGGTTTCATTGGTGTTGTTGTTGCTGTTGTTGTTCTGCGTATGTTCTTCCAGTGCTTTTGTATGGTTTTCGGGGAGTCTGGAAGAAAAAGGACAAATCAAAAAAACAAATAAGCAAAACGCAAAAATCAAGATTTTACGGCAAGCGAGTTGGGTTCGGGATTGAATTCGTTTGTCGTAAAATATTTTTTAGTAGGACCCTTAAGAGAAACCCAACCCACATCACGAGTTCAAAGGTAGGGGTAATCAACACGAAAATGCACACACACAGCAAATGAAAGGGAGAACTGCAAAAGGAAGGAAATCACAACAAACCAGACATCTTTAAAACCCTGAACAGTCCGTGCCACTACATGGAAAGCAAAATCTGACTGCTTGGCACTGCACAGGCGCGCAGCACAAATACTCAATTCGGCAACGCTTGCAGCCAACCGTTTTTTCTCGAAGTTCGGCTCCGCCGATGTGCTTGGTGATATGTACACACTGGCTTCATGAGCTGCCCTGTGCGGCTTAGTCGACTGCTGCTGCAATGGCGGTGTCAACTTCTGCACCGATGCCCGCAGCCTTTTTGGCTTCACCTACGGCCACTTGCAGCTCGGCGGGAAGCTCCAAGAGCTGCCACCACACATGATCTCCAGTGATGCTAACCGGATGTCCTTGGCTCTTCCTTGCCCATGCAGCTTCAACACAAGCGCAGCGCCACTTGACGGCGCGCTCGAAATGATCTGCCTGCGCTTCAGGAACTTTTACGAGGGTTTGGTAGCCAATGGCTGGTTTTGGGAGGTCAGAGGAATTGGCAGGCTTCGAGATGAAAGTGTCTGCCCCGACCATGTGAGTGTTCACCACCATGGTGAAGTCCACGAGACCATCACATGATGGAGATCTCTTCATAACCCTCACTTGGATGTGCGGAGCAGTGTCTGGACCATCAAAGTACGTGTGAAAAATAGGACTGGCACTCAAGAACAACCATTCACATACTAGCTTCCGTCCATCATCTAACAGTGCTTCTGGGATGATGTGCATGTTGTGATAAATCTTGTCCTCTACCTTGTCCAATCGCTGCAGATGTAGTTTTGCACGCAGCTGAGCTGCCTTTGTAGCTGCTGGTGCAGTCGACCCAGCTCCGGTGCTAGCATGTTGTTCAGGACTGCCGACGTCCCGCTCATAGTGATTCGGCAGTATTGCCTCGATGCCTTCGGGTCGCTTGAGCTTCTTCAGCGTCAACTGGATGGACTCGTCAGTGGCGGCAGGATGCTTAAACACAGCACCTATCAACCTTGCACGGGACTCTTCAGAGCGAAACCATATGTCCAAGCAAATGCTGTCAGTCTGCCCGAGCACAGGGATATGCTTGATGCACTTGCCAATTTGACCATATGCAGCGCACTCTGCTGCCAAGGTGAACAGCGCACGGCGTGCTCCGAAAACGTTGCCCCACCCTTTCAGCGTAGCAGCCAGATGGAACATCTCATTTGCCTGCATGGGCAGTAGAACACCATCAACAACAAAAGTCAAAACATGCACCCCAGCAACGCTTATAACCCGAAACCACCCGAACCACCAAACTAACCAAGCAAAGAACCTAGCAAGGACCAAACCTCCTAGCGTGAAATACTTAAGGGGACTAAGTAGCGGGATAAGCGGGGAGTTTAACCTAAACAAAAGAAGCAAAACATGAAGATGAAATCTGACGAGGGGCTTGTTCTGCAACTTGTTCTCTGATATATGTGATGAAAAGCGGCTCTGTGTATGAACCCGCCATCTTTGGAATCTCCGTCAGCTTCATGTTGTTGCGGAAGTGTGCTTCATGACCATCGCTGGCGAACTTGCTCGAAAACAGCTTCATCTTAGCGACTGAGACATGGGGAACATGCTTCTGCACTTCTTTTAGGAAGTCGTAAACATCTGCTTCATCCTCAAAGTCGTCAGCGAAAACCTTGATGGGTTCGTCTTCTGGCACCATGGTTACGGCAACCCACCAGACCTTTCCAGACCTGCTTCGGCTGCGCTCACGGTCGTTTGCCATGCTGCGCACAGGAGAAGACAAGCTTATGAAAGCCAAAACATGCAACACCGCACACTGCACGCTTTTGCAAAATGATTCGCCCGCTCTGGATCAACCTCGTGGTGGACAGCATAAGACATAAGCCTAAAATGATGATTGACATCGCGTGTTCTGCATGCAGCCAAGATCAGACATGCTGTCAACTGACACGCAATGCATGATTGGAACTGTGTCAAGCCAGTGAGATTCTCTCAGGTGTCCCTTGGTCGTGGGAAGGTCGGGGAGGTTCGGGAGAAGGTGGGAATGGTAGTGTGCGAGGGTTGAGGTGAGTACTCGGCAGAGTCTTCTAGGTTGGGAGGACGGGATTTGGGTTTTCGATGGCTTGTGCCATAAGAGCTTACGCCTTATGATTTGGTTATGACTACAACCTTTGAAACCAAACCTAGTAAAATCTATGAGAGAGCCCTTGCCCATTTTGGGTAATAATACCACCTTAGGGAATATGGATGGGGTGATTGGTTATTCCTATACTGGTCTTGGTAATGAAGGAGTAGTGGTGATATATTGGGTGGGGTGTAGTAGGGAGTATAGGAATATTCCTCTTATATGGATGAGGTAATCGGTTATTCCTATACTGGTAATGGTATTGGGGAAGTAGTAGCGATATAGTTGGTGAGGTGTAGGGGGGAGTATAGGAATAATCGTCTAATGGGTTGACTGGTGGTATTATTACCCAAAATGGGCAAGGGTTCTGCTAACTGTTTTGGGATCATTTGGTTGAGGGCTTATAGGGTTTGTTTTGTGGGTTTATAGGGTGCATAGGGCTTGGGGTCCAGGAGCTCCTGCTTTCTCACACATGTCTTTCGGGCGTCGCTTGTGATGCGGTTACGAATCCGAGCAAAGCCACATGCGGACAAGGACACGACTTTGACCACAGACGGCTCACGGCCGCAGTCACTCGATATCATGGATCCTTACATATCCTTACCAGCACTTCTCATGGCCTTTGCCCGCTTCCTTGAGACCCTTCAACAGATTCAAGAGACCTGTTTGGCATTCGCTCTCTTGCGTGGTAATACTTGCATGCGACCCCGTTCAGAATGCCCTCAAACCTGCCAAGCCCGAAATTCAACGACACCATCCAAAGACAAAACATGCCGGAAGTGCCAGCGCGGCCAGCAGCCAGAGGCTTCTGTGCCCCGCCAGCTCCGGCCTCTTCTGAGGTCTTCGGACTTTTTGAGAATGCTCGACAACCCAACCTTCATGGGGGGATTTCGTACCTTATATCCCACTACCTTATAAACAACCTTCATGACAACACCTTACATCCCCTTATAGAACCACTCGTACGCTACCTTAAACATCCCTATATAACTCTTTAGAAGTCATGTACCGGATGACCTTATTAGTAAGCAGTGCTCAGTCAGAGCCCAAGGATCTACAGGCCACCAACACACCTCATGACCAATAAACATCAAAACCCTGAAGCTTAAAAAACTTGAGCCCCAAACCCCCTCAACGTCCCGAAGCCCTCGCGCTCAGCAGCTCGCATGCTTGGCAGGCTGTAGAGCCGTGGTGTGGGCGACGACACACTGAAGCTCACCTCGGAGACCCGGATCAGACAACAAGCATATTCTTCTATCTTGGCCCCTAAAGCCCTTTGACAAAAGATCCTCTTCCACATTCTTATACTCGCACAGGTGTCGGTGCTGCAGGGAGCCCCCCCCCAAAAGGATCCCACCTGAACCGCGATATATGGACTGTAAACTCTCAACGCTAAGCCGCTAAGCCCCAGCTCCCAAGCACCAGATTCTGCATTTCGGGAGTCTCGGCCTCTTTCAGCTGGGACTGATCAATCGGGGAGGTCTTGATGGAGGCCTTGCGAGAGCGGAGAGTCTTCGTTTTCTGCATGTACGGCACGTTACGCGGTTGTACGAGGTTGAGAGCAACCTTTTCTTGAATCATCACGCGCCTGATCCTCACGACTTCTGAATAGGAACGTGCATCACATGTTTCTTGTCGAGTCTGTTTTTCAGAGCCAACCCGTAAGCCCGCAAGAGCGCTGAGAACCTGGTCGATGTTGGATCCATAGTTCTTCACCTCCTCAACTATAGCTTTCCTTGGAACAATGCCAGTGCCATCGGGCTGACCATCTCAAGACTGGCTTGCCGCCCTCTGTGCTGCCCAGAGTCAAGCTAATGGCACCGCCAGCCAACCTCGTGCAGATTTGGTAAGCATGGGCTGCCGAAGAAAGCCAAGAACAAGGCGAGAACCATCATTGCAACAGGAATCGGAAAAATGAAAAAATAAGAACGAACCTCTTCGCGCTTGGGAATCGCGCGCGGATCGTGCAGAAGCCGTGTGAAATTCGCCCGCTATCAGATCAATCCGTCCCCCGAAACCCTCAGAGAGGTCCCGGAAGCCCTTGAAACGGGCGGGGGGTAATTCGCCAAAAGCACAGGGAAGCCTGCGTATGTTCTCCCCCCCTAGGAAGGAGTACTAGGGTCTATTCGACGCTGGACGGCTTGAATTTAGTGCTTTAATATTTCCGGAATGTACGCCAGTCTGAAACTTCATACGTTTAATGTATTTGATA
The DNA here is from genome assembly GCA_905221605.1 of Symbiodinium natans. NCBI lineage: Eukaryota > Dinophyceae > Suessiales > Symbiodiniaceae > Symbiodinium > Symbiodinium natans. The sequence continues at coordinate 66,966 of CAJNDS010000585.1, read as the reverse complement.
TTTTTTAAAGCCCGCACAATAAATACATTAGAATATTAAACTCCAGGCTGGAGAGTTTAATTTCTTCAATCTATTTAATATGAGTATTGGAATTCAATGAACTAAGAATACGAGATAGGACAATAAAGACTAATGTCAATCCCAACAACAAGGTAAAACACAACCAAAGCAAGTGGCCAGCTCCTTTGGTGAAAACTGAGGCATCCCATCGTTGTGTCTCGAGACAGCTGCCCGATATTTTGTTTTGTAGGTCAAGGCATACAGCGAAATTATTTTCTGAGAGGCCTATGTACCACCCGATTCCATTGGGTTCTATCCTGCGAGGAAGGCCCAACCCTTCGTAGTAGGGTCGTGTTATCAAGATTCACGATACCGGTGGAGGAATGCCTAGTCCGGACATCTGAGAGAGTTGGTATTTTGAAGAAGGAGTGAGACAGGTCCGAGTGGGAAGGTGCAGCATCTGAAAGAAGGTAAATGATCCTATCAAATGCTTCTGTTAGGCAAGAAGCGCTCCAATGAAGGCGGGGTCCCTGCGATGGGGGCCAGAGGCACGGGGATAGGAGTGAGCACTTTTGAAAAGTACTAATATACTCTCTGAGAGTGTGGGTGTCGCAAAATATGACCCAAGACTTGCAATCTCTTTTGGGAGTACAGTTGAGATGGAGGCTCCCTAAGCGTGGACAAGGTCATGTAAATATTGGTTAGAGCATTGGGCTTCAGTGGGATTAAGGACTCGGTGGTAGTAGGAGGATTTCGTCTTAGAAATTCTGCGAAGCTGCTTATAATGCATAGAATCCATATGAATCAACTGAGAAGGAGTAAACTGAATGCTCTCAGAGGAGTAAAGAAGTATCGCCTGGACTATGCCACGATATACCTGAAGCTTCCAAGAAGGAGGAAGAGAAGAATGGGACATGAGATTTTTGAGTTGCTTTGCTGCCGAGACCGCCTGCAAAATACGATAGCGTAAGTGTTTTGCATTACTGGAAGTATCATCCAAGTAAACCCCTATATTTGATCTCCGAGGCCTCAGGGACCAAAGGTCCTGTGGGGCACGTGCCACCACAGCAGTTGCAAGCACAGGGAGAGTCGATAAAGGGCGAATAGTAAATTCCTTGCGTGGAGTGCAAGTTTAAATGTTCACATTTTTCTTGGTTGAGGTAGAGACTACGCGACGCACCGTGGAATTGGACCAGGTGGAGGAGGCGGTTTAAAACCAAAGCGGAGGTGGAAAGGAGAACTGTGTCATCTGCATACTCTAAGTCCCAAAGGAGAGTGGGTACGTGAAAGACACCTGCAATTTTGCCAAAAGTTTGCTGGTAAGAAGTTTCTACGTCGTGAAAGAGGTGAGTTAACACAAGACTAAAGAGGTATGGGGAAAGTGGGCAGCCTTGACGGAGGCCTTTCGTTAACAAAAAACAGTAAATAAATATATAAATATGTATACATATATATATATATAAATATGTATATATATATATATATACATACATATTTGTCTAAACTGTATTTAATGTTTCCCATGCGACAAACTTCTAGGGCCCTCACCTGGCCCGAATCTGTGCTTCAAGTTTAACTAGGCCGGAGTATAGAGTTTAGGATTTCCTTGGGATCCATCCCCTGACTCCATGACCAAATTGCGATGGCCAACTAGCAACGAGACGTAATTGCCATTCATTGTCAAAGGGTAATTTCCTTTCACGAACGGGTGCCCCATACAATGCTAGAGGCCTGGATTTGACGCCGCTCTCTACTTCCAAGCCAAAGCCCTTTTTCGGATCCCTTTTTTTGCCTCAAATGGGTAGGTCCGCAAGCCCCCACCCCCCCCCACCCCCCACCGCCACCCCCCCCCCACCTGCACCTGTGGGCACGGCGGGGATGCATGAAGTGACACGAGCCGAAGAGTCTGAGTCTTGCGCCTGGAACTCGAATCCAAACCCCCCCCCTGCCCCCCCTGCTTGAGGGGCCTGGCTCAACTTTATGATCAATCCAAGCCGAACCGTCTCAACCCTCAACCCTGAACCTTGAGCCTTGCACTCTAAACCCAAAAACACCCTAAACCCCAAACCGTAAACCTTGAGCCCTAAGCCCTCAACCCTAAACTAACCCTCAACCCTAAACCATAAACCCGGAACCCTAAACCTAACCCTTATTGCTTGGGGTCCAGCGACTTGGGCGCTGCGGAATCGCCATGCTCACGCGGATGCGCCGGGCCGGGCCGAGGCGGCTCGCGTAGCGTTAAGATTATATTCCGCCAAACGGCGTACAGGGACGTAAGCACGGCTACTATGGGGGAAACATCTCAACTTACTACCGCCCTCTTTTAGGGGAAGCAAATGTATTTCCCTTCGTGGGACTAGACATTTTTTGGCAAGGTCTTTTCGCATACAGGCGGGTAAATTCGCCGGAAGAGCGGCCGTTGCAACGAAATGAAGACGAAATGCAAGCAAGAAATTCAGGCGGAATCATTGCAGCAAAATGAAGACGACGTGAGCACAAAAACCAGGCGGAGCCAGTGCGACGAAATGAAGACGAAATGAACAGAAGACATCTTGAAATGAATGCAATAAACTCCCGGCGGCTATCATTGCAGTGAAATGAAGACGAAAAGAACCTAACCCTACGAGCACGAAGGGAGGGGACTTGCGACAAACCCCCAGGGCCCTCACAAAACCCTGCAGGCACGAAGCGAGGGGACATGCGACAAACCTCTAGGGCCCTCACCAAACCCTACGAGCCCGAAGGGAGGGGACATGCGACAAACCTCTGGGGCCACAAAACCCTACGAGCACGAAGGGAGGGGACATGCGACAACCCTCCTTGGCTCTCACCCGACCCAAATCTGTGTTTTAACTGTAACTAGGCGGGAGTTTCGGGTTTGCGCCCTTCAATTGACTTCCTCGTGCCCGCAAAGTTTAAATAAGGGATGTCTATCCTTTCGTGGGACTACGACCATGTTCCTTTGTGGGAAGAGAGTCTTATTGACGTTTTTGACACGGTCTTTTCGCAGAAAAAGAGGGTGGTTTAAACTTAGAGGTTTGTCGAATCTCCCCTCCCTTCGTCACGAGTGTGCTCGTAGGGTTAGATCTACTCCCCCGAAAGAGGGTGGTTTAAAGATCGTGGTCACTAGCATCTGTAGGTTTTTTTCGGCTGTTTTTCTCTGCAAAGGCGTTTAACTGCGTCTTACTTTCGCTTCAATTTTTCACGGTTTACATCTTTGCGTGTTTTTGCGTCTTACTTTCGCTTCAATTTGTTAGGTTTATATCTTTAGGGCTTTTTCGGCTTTGAACATGTTTTCTGTCGCGGAGGGCCCGAAAGGCGCCTAGACTGGCCATGATTTTGCAGCGAGCTATCTGGTCAAGTTCAAAGAGCTTGACCAAATGGTTACAAGTAAATTACGCTCTTTGAACTTTCGCACAAAACAGGGAGGCCCTTAGAATCCCCTCTCATCGTCTTGGGGCAGTTACTAAAGGTTTCCTGTCCTTCCTAGACAGACCTGAAACTGTGGGCAGGTTGTGGAGCCACGGTTGCGTTATCCACACAGGTTTTTGCTTTATATTGCGGGTTTAGGCACCCTTTCTGTGCCCTTCAACTTATCCCCACGAAGGGATAAACATGTCTGAAACTTTGCGGGCACGAGTGGCAAATTGAAGGACGCAAACCCCAAACTCCGCCGGCCTAGTTAAACTTGAAACACAGATATGGGCCAGGTGAGGGCCCTAGAGGTTCGTCGCATGTCCCCTCCCTTCGTGCAGGTCGGGTTCGGTCAAGGCCCTAGAAGTTTGTCGCATGGGCCGTCCCTTCGTGCTCGTAGGGTAAGGTTGATCTCGTCCTCATTTCAATGCAATGATACAACTGGCAGTTTATAGCATTCAATTCAAGAAATCATGTCATCTTCATTTCGTTGCCACGATTCCGATGTCTGCCGTTCATTTCGTCATCATTTCGTCGCAATGGCTCCGCCTGGTTTTTCTGTTCATTTCGTCTTCATGTCGTTGCAATGATTCTGTCCAGAATTTCTTGCTTGCATTTCGTCTTCATTCCGTTGCAACGGCCGCTCTTCCGGCGAATTTACTTGAACCACCCGCCTGTATGCGAAAAGACCTTGCCAAAAAATGTCTAGTCCCTCCAAGGGAAGTAAGTTTACTTCCCTTACAAGAAGGTGGTCGTAAATTGAGATGTTTCCCCCATAGTATAACCAAAAACCTGTGGCCCCACAACCTGCCCACAGTTTCAGGTCTGTCTAGGAAGGGCAGGAGACCTGTAGCAACCGCCTCAAGACCATGAGAGGGGATTCAAAAGTAAAGGGCTTTGACATGCGTTCCTTGGAATGCCGTTCGGGGTAATACTATACTTTCTCCCACCGCGGCTTCCAAGGAACCACCCTCTTTTTGTGCTAAAACCCTAAAAGAGGGTTGTTTAAGTAGATTGAAACAGAGTCTTATGGACATTTCGACACTGTGTTTGCAAAAAAACGGGCAATGGATGTTTATCCCCTGTGGGACTACGACCACATGCCTTTGTCGGAAGACAATCAGACAATCTTGTAGACGGTTAAGGTCTTTTCGCGCAAAAGATGGTGGTTTCAACTTTGCGGGCACGAGTAAGTACATTGGAGGGCGCAGAGCGGGTGCCTAAACCCTAAATATGAAACGAAAACCTGTGCTGGTAATGTCATCGTGGCTCCATAACCTGCACACAGTTTCAGGAGGAAGGGCAGGAGACCGCAAGTAACCGCCCCAAGACGATGAGAGGAGATTCAAACGGCTTCCACATAGGTTCCGTGGACACGTTTGGGGGGGGGGGGGGGGGTGATATTATACTATTCTCCCAACGTGGCGTCCAAGGAGCCCCCCTTTTTATGTGCGAAAGTTCAACGAGCTTAATTTGCTTATAAACCCGGACATGTTTCGCCATGCTTTGGCGCGAGCGAGCTATTTGGTCAGGCTCTTTGAACTTGACCATATAGCTCGCGCGAAAAATGTCCAGGTTTAGCACGTGTTCAGTCTAAGCGCCTTTCGGGCTCTCCACAACAGAAAACATGATTCAAGCCCGAAAAAACCCCAAAGCTATAAACTCGGAAAAGCTGAAGCGAAAGTAAGGCACAATTAAACCCTTTCACAGAACAAAACATGTTTAACGCCAAAAAAACCCTACGGATGCTAGTTGAACACGCACTCTAAACCACGCTGTTTTCGGGGAGTAGGTCAAACCCTACGAGCACCAAGGGAGGGGACATGCGACAAACCTCTAGGGCCCTCACCAAACCCCACGAGTACGAAGGGAGGGGACAGCGACAAACTTCTAGGGCACCTCACCGCCCGAATCTGTGCTTCAAGTTTAACTAGGCCGGAGTATAGAGTTTGGGATTCCTTGCGATCCATCGCTTGACTCCATGACCAAATTTCGATGGCTAACTAGCAACGAGACGAAATTGCCGGTTGGTCGAGAACATGATATTCCGCCAAACGTGGTACAGGGACGTAAGCCCGGCTACTATGGGGGAAACATCTCAATTTACTACCGTCCTCTTTTCGGGGAGGTAAACTTATTTCCCTTCGTGGGACCAGACTGTTCTTGGCACGCTCTTTTCGCACAAACACAAGGAAAGGGGATATTTTTGACACGGCCTTTTAGCGCAAAAGGAGGTTGAGTCAAGTAAATTCGGCGGAAAAGCGGCCGTTGCGACGAAATGACGACGAAATGCAAGCAAGAAATTCTGGACAGAATCATTGCAGCGAAAAGAAGACGAAATGAACAGAAAAACCAGGCGGAGCCATTGCGACGAAATTGAACGGAAGACATCGGAATCGTGGCAACGAAATGAAGATGAAATCAACGCTAGAAACTCCCGTTAGTATCATTGCAGTGTTAAATGAGGACGAAATGAACCTAACCCTATAAGCACGAAGGGAGGGGACATGCAGCAAACCTCTAGGGCCCTCACCAAACCCTACGAACACGAAGGGAGAGGACATACGACAAACCTCCAGGGCCCTCACCAAAACATGCGACAAACCTCTGGGGCCTTACCTGGCCCAAATCTGTGTTTCAAGTTTAAGTAGGCCGGAGTTTAGGGTTTGCGTCCTTCAATTTACTTCCTCGTGCCCGCAAAGTTTAAGACATGTTTATCCCTTTGTGGGACTATGAACTTTGCAGGCACGAGTATGTAAATTGAAGGGCGCAAAGGGGGTGCCTAAACCCTACATATACAACACAAACCTGTGCAACGCAATCGTGGCTCCATAACCTGCCCACAGTTCCAGGTCTGTCTAGGAAGGGCGGTTGCTAGTGGTCTCCCGCCCTTCCGAGAAAAGCCATGACACCTGTTTGGTCAAGCAAGCTACTCTCCGAAAAGAGGGTGGTTCAAGTAAAGTGTCAAGAATGTCGAGCTACTCCTCGAAAAGAGGGTGGTCTAGAGGGCGTGTTCAACTAGCATGCGTAGGGGTTTCTTTGGCGTTAAACATGTTTTGTTCTGTGAATGGGTTTAATTGTGCCTTACTTTCGCTTCAGCTTTTCGGAGTTTATAGTTTTAGGGGTTTTTTCGGGCTTTAATCATGTTTTCTGTAGTGGAGAGCCCGAAAGGCGCTTAGACTGAACGCGTGCTAAACCTGGACATGTTTCGCCATGTTTTGGCGCGAGCTATTTGGTCAGGTTACAATATGGCCTGCTCCAGCAGCTGCGAAGGTGGCTTAGAGAGGGGAAAAACTCCCCCGAATATCAAGTGCACTGTCGGAGAGAGAGGGGATCCCTTCTTCTTAGCTGAACTCCGAGGCACACGTAGAAGCTCTCAAGCTTGCTTGCCAGGGCGGAGTCGAGGCCTGGCCAAAGACAGAGCTAAGAGTGCAAAGAGTGCAAAGCAGTGTTCTCTTGCGCAGAACTCGGTACAGCCGTTAGGCCGGGCATCTTAATGCGGGTAGAGTGAGGTCGCAATGTCGCAAGCAAGAAGGAGCAGCGACAAGCAACAAGCAATCTGAGAACCCTTGAAAAGAAGAAACTTTGCAGGCATACAACAGCGCAAGAAGTTTCAAGAAGTGTCATCTCATTCGCGCCTTTGACAATGACTCGGCCAACACCTGTGCCTGGCGATGCATGCACCTGGTGAAGAACTCGGAATACAGTCCACGGTTGTGTGGATCGGGGCCACAGGTTATGCTATACATCGGGTCATATCCTATTTCCAAGCAGTGCCGGTGAAGATAGTTCCTGACTTTGGAAACCTGCGTGGCAGGGGAATGTCTGGTACTTCTCGCACCTACATGCTCACTGCCGTTCGCTTGCAAATGCATATGTATGGGATACCAAGTCTGGAATTTGGTCTTGCTACACAAGATATCAGGCTCAAATGACCTTCCAAGCTGTGCTGCATGATCCCAGAAGACACTGATGGTGGCTGGGATGAGTTCTTGCGCGTGGCGAGGCTTCATCGAGTCGTGCGCAAGGAAACTCCGCAGCGACCTGCTTTCTCGACCCTCTGCGAGCTATTCTTGAGGGAGGGAAAGCCGACTGAGGCCAGCACGACGCTACCCAATGACGAGGTGGCAACCTGGCCGAGTCAACGCGAAACTAAGCTGCTTGCCCTTGGGCACGTACAAACCTACGAAACCCCAAGCCCTTGAACCCTAAGTCCCGCTACTGACCGGACTGCCGCAAGATGAAAAGATTTTGGGTCCATACTCGAAGATGCGCCAGCGTTGCCATGTTCACAGCGCCCTGCACGCAGAGAAGTCCGTCCTGGCAAGTTTTGGCTTGGAGTTTGCGGATCTTAGGATTGTTACTTCACCGCTCTTGCAATTTTCAGTCCAAGTGTGGTCCCTTCAAAGAGAACCAACTCAAACTAAGAGCATTTTCCAAGCACAGCCCAGTATGAGATGAATCTTGCGTCGGGTTTGGCGTGGTCCAATTTAGGATGCGAAGGCCCGAAGAACTGCAAGGACCCGAAACGGCTTCCCCAAGGCCTTCTTCACCGAGGCCCAGATCACAGGCCCGAGGGAGATCGTGCCTTTCTTGTTGCGTCTCAGAGATGCCACGGCCGCCCCTAAACCCTAAACCCTGAAAGACGTAGCCCTCTGAAGCTGTAAGACAGATTTTCCCATTTCTGGAGAAATGTCAATAAAAACTTCAGTTCTCTCGCAGGAAGCTTTTGGAAAGGTTCCCAAACTCACGAGAACCTGGTACCACAAATCCTCAATCTTGAAGCTTGTCGGTGCTTGCAAGCCGCATCCATTCGCCAACGGATGGTCTGCACCCACCTCAGGATTGCTGGCTTTGCATTCGGGTCTTCCAGACATGGGCTCAGGGACATTCTTGACCTGGCCTGGAAAGCTCAGGCTTCGTGATGTTTCAGGGTCGAACGGCAGTCGGGTTCTCAGACCAAGACGCACACCCGGACCCAACCCATCCCAACCCCAACACCAATTTCCACCTCCCCGGCATCCTTGAGAAAAAGCCCTGACGTCGACGTGTGCTCCCAGGCGCCGAACTGCCAACGTGCCTAAACCCCTGAAGACCGCTGCTACCGGGTGACGAGATTCTCCAGATTCGGGCTGTTGCTCACAGCACAGGCTGGCAGCCTCAGGTGTTTTCTGCCCCCTCAACATCCTGGGCTGTTTTGTTGAGAAGGGAAAGAAGACACGAGGGTCTCGGGTTGAGTCGGTTTTGTGTGTAAGGCTCCAAAGAACGCCCGAGAAACAGAGCGAAGACCAGGGCACGCCAAGGGCCCATCATGGCGATTGATTCCCGACTCTGCTGCACCACTTTTCGGGTTGCCATGGTCCAGGAAGCCTTGACCTGAAGCCCTTAAAGCCTCGGACGCCTAGTGAACTCCGCAACGCTGACACCATCTTTCTTGAGTCTTGAAAGGATCGAATATGGTTGCGGCTGAGCTCTCTGTGTAAGCCTCGCGGCAGCATTAGACACAACAGCGATTCTGCCATGTCGGGTTGCGCTTTGCCGGGTCTTGCGCGCACAAGTCGCTGGAAGGCGGACAAGCAGAACAGGCAAAATGCAAAACATGCAAACTGCGCTTTGTTGCTGTTCGAGTATGGCCGGGGCCATCGGCGACATGAGGCTAAGAGGCAATCGGAACAGAATAGAGCCTTCAACGTGGTGCTTTCTGTGCAAAGCTAGATGCGCCTGTACCAACATCGCTGCAAACTGCTTGATGTCGGTGGTGAGAGCAGAGGGCCCTGACTGATCCTGTGCGATTCATGATTCTCGGGGCTGCACGGCATGCTGCACAACACCCCTTCCCCACCACTGCCTGCATAGGACCCAGCCTTGGGAAGCGTTGAGGTTTGACAGTTTAGGGAGCTTAGATGGTCCTAAGGTTTTGGAGACACGCCGCGGCCGATGCCAAAGCGAAATATGTAACCCGGGTGGGGTCTGGGGGCTCTCGAAGCCTCGCCGATGGTGGGAAAAAGCGCCGCTTCCTTGAGAAGTCGAATGGCTAAGCTGGGACTTTTGGCCGCCGAGAACCTCAACCGGAACCGTCTGGCCCTGGCCTTCGGAAGTTGGTGGGGGTGGGGGGCACGCGTTTTGCTGGATTTGCACTCTTCCGTTCTTCAGTTCCACGATGCCCCACGTAGGACCACCTCAGGGCCAAGCCGGGTGTTCAGCACCACGGCACGCCCAAACTCCTGGAAGGGATTCTCTGGGCGAACCCAAAGGGGCACCCGATTGTGGGGTCCTAAACGGGCCCAATCCGCCACAACTCGGATGTCACAGGTTCTAGGGGATGTCAAGATTGTAGAAGGGCAAACCCGTCGCCCTCTGTTGCCTCGGATCGTGTTCGAAGGGTGCTCCTACTTTAATGGCCCCTAAAGGCCCTAAACCCCCCCAACCCCCTAACAGCCCTAGACAGCCTCGACAAGTGCAGAAACCTTGCTTGCAATTTAAGGCTTTAGCCGTGCGGGTTTGGGATTCTGCTTTTGCTGGCGTCCTTGGCAAGGAAGAGTTCCACACAACACCAAGCCTCGTGGCTCTGGGTGCTTCGGGGAGGCTGAAGCTGGTCAGTTCAATAACTTGTGGTCCTTTGTGGGTATCACACCCGACCGCTGCTGGAAACAGCGACTTCGGACAGGTTGCCACTCTAAACCAGAACGCCTCTAACTTCAGCCCCGAAGTCTGAGAAGAACCCTTTTGGGCAAAGCCCCGGTGAAGAGCCAAGCGCCCGGCTCGCAGGAGCGAGGTGCCATCGAGGCCCGTGCCTCTTCAAAGTGAGCGGCAGGGGGCGTGGGGAGTTTAGGGCTTGGGGGTTTAGGGCCTCAGGCTTGAGGGTTAGGGTGTTCAGGCATGTCCGGGACCCTGGAGCCCTGCACCCTAAAACCATAAAACCCTCAAGTCGACGATGTGTTGTTGGGCTTTGATTTGGTGAGATTTAGGGTTTAGGGCTTAGGGGGTTCTAGGGTTTCGAGTTTACGGGCCTATGAGATTATAGGGCTTATTGGTCTAGGGTGTGGGGGTTGATTTCATCAGATTTATTGTTTAGAGTCTGAAGGCTTCAGAAGGGTTCGAGGGTTAGAGTTTAAGGTTCATTATGGGAATCTAGCAAGTATGGCTTCAGGTTTATCTGATTATGATGGAGGGTTCATAGGATTTAGGGGTTGGGGGTCCAAAATTGGGAGTTTGTCAGATTCCGCTACTCGCGGGGTAGCCCTAGAGCGACTCTATGATAGGATCCATGGATGGGATCCTAAACCCTAAACCCTGACTTTGTCTTCCTGGTTGGGGCAAGCCTTCAAAGCCGCCAAATTTGACTAGAAGGGGAAACAATGTTTCTGAAAGGGTACCAGTGAAGCCCTCTAAACTCATAATGTCATAATGATAGCAACAGTCTTCATAGCGATAAGAGAGAGAAAATAAGCCAGGGCCCCAGACTGAGCAACACCGTCTTGATGCTGCTGGAGGCCAAAGTCTGATACACGGGAAGATCCTGGCGTCTAAAATCTAAACCCTACACAGAGAGAAGTTTCGGGTTAGAGCGTCAGCGTTTGAGAAAGCTGAGTGGAGAGACACAGAATAATGTGGCCTTGATTCGGATTAATGTTATAAGCTACACAGTATTCCGGATGTCGATATGACCTCGGTGCTGTGTCTCTCTTCTTAAAGGGTGTACTTATCGGTCTTTGGGTGTTTGCAATGGGCGGGGTGTTTTGGGAAGGTATGTATGAACAAATAAAGTCTAAATACCAATCTATATATATATATATATAGATATCTATATATATATATATAGATATCTATATATATATATATATATATAGATACACATACACATACACATACACATACACATACACATACACATACACATACACATACACATACACATACATATACATCACATATATGTATATATATATATATATATATATACACATATTATATCTTTATATAGAGAATCACATACAACATGGTACAGTTCCTAAGGAGACAGCCGAAGGAGGACACCCAGCACCGACCGATGCCATCTCGGCCCGGCCTCCAAGGACTTGCCCTGGTCGTCGGACCTCCGAGGCCATCGAGAGTCTCGAGTGCTGGGGGGGTGGGGGGGGGGGCATATCCTTTCGGGGGCATCCTTCTTCAGCAAGTCTGGCGGAGCTCCAAAAGTCCCTTGCAGTCCCCAACCATATGCACGTGAGACAGTTTTTTGGCGTCTGTAGCCCCAAGCCCATTCCATCGACCAAGGTTGAGGGTCTTCGAGCACAGGCTCAAGCCAAGCTTCAGCACTGATGCCTGACGGGCCCACGTCACTGCGCAAACCCCTGCACCCTCAGGTTTTAACCCCTCTGGGGTCCTGGCCACATGGAATCTGAGAAGGCGTGGATGAAGAAGCTGCGGCCTCGGGCGTGGCTGGCGGCGGCGTCCTGAGATTCCGGGTGTCCGGGCAGAGGAAGATACCCCCCCAACATACTCCGAAAACAGGGCTGCCCCTTTTTGCCTGGAGGGGAGCCCCTAAGTATTATGAAACGAACCATACCAGAAAAACTGTGACACTAGAGTACACTATACAAATGAAAGATAAACTGTAATGGACCATGAGATGCTATGTTGTACTGACGCAGAGGCTCCTGAGGTAGTGCCGGTGACTCTCGAAACGTCAGGGAAACCTCAGTCGTGTCTCAGCTTGGCAGTGCAGGGAGACAGGGTTCAGGGTGTAGGGAGGGCTAGGGAGTTAGGGAAGTTTGCGATAAACAGATATTGTGGTTTATCGGGGAACCTAACCCCCGCAAAACGCAATGAAAAAGAGTGACTACCACTGCGGGGCCTAGTAGAAATTTGATCCAAGACATCTGTTGGACCCGGAGCCCAAGCTTCCTGAAGCCCCCCGCTTTAAACCACTAAACCCGAAACCGCCCCTTCAAACGCAAAGCTCTTTAGCCGAGCCCAAGCCAAGCAGCTGCGAAGCGAGTCAAGCCTTAGCCAGGGCAGTGCTTGAAAGGCTCCGGGTGGTCTATGGTTTGGAGCAAACGTATGTCGAAAAAGAAACGATGAACGCTAGGATCCGTATCGATTCGCGATGCAGCATCCCACACAGAGCTGCCAACGAGGAAAGTCGGCCAGACTCAAGACATGAAGCACGCAGCACCCTCACAGCCCTTGAGGCCCAAGATGCCTGGACCCCCAAAGCCTCAAAGCCATCAAACCCCATGTTCCAGCTCCAGGGTCCGCGCCCTGAATAAACTCACCAAAGTCCTCCGTCCACGCGTGGCTGACGAAGATCTCCTGGCAGTTTCGGTAGCCCTGCAGGTCCTGCACCTGTAGGCCCTGAACCCTTCAAAGGGTTTGGAGGCCAAGAAAGCAATGCTTCGACGTTAAATGTCCATCTGCCTTGCCTTCAAATGCAACCCGATGTTCGTGAATTGGCGCCAGACATCTGTTTGACACCCCCCACTCCTTCTGAAAGAAGCGCGGGGCGTAGGATGGTTTAAGGACCATGCAATTGACAATATTTCCTTGGCTTTACCCCAGTCTGAGTCGTGCTGCCATTGCCCCGCACTGGACTCAAAAGAACCCAACTCCCTACACCTCGCCTCTCTTTGAACCCTCCAAAGCCCTTAACTCGGGACACCGTCCTCGAGTCAAACAAGCGAAGCACAGCCCTTTTTCTGAGCAACTTGTCGTAGGAGTATGAGTGGCATACATGGGATGGCTGTGTCGTGGGGAAGAGTACTCTGCTGAAAACTTTGCCCTGACCTTAAGCATCCTTAAGCCCTCAACCCTCCCTGTGGATTTTTGTCGGCATAGATCTGGGCATCCCGGCAGCATCTACGGGCGATGTGCTCCAAAGCTCTGCCATGGAACACCGCCTCTCTTCTGTCAGCGGCCTGGCAGAACTCACTGGTTCTCAATACAAGAAATCATGGTGTTTAGGGATGCCTGAACGGGCTATTGTTACCTGACTTCCGAATTCCCCCCTGCATGCCCAGGTAGAGACGAATATCCATTGGGTTCAAGGAGGCCTTGACCCCTAGGCATGTCTGCCACACCTGATGAAGAGCTTCTCCACGGCAAAGACATTCGGAACTCAGCAGCATGTGGGCAAAATGTGGCCCTACCCCTCTCTTATTCATGGTCCTCCATGCAAGTAGCGTGTAAATTCGGGACCGCGTTGTAAATAAGCTTCTCTGTCTAGCTGCCGTAGCTGCGGAGGCCCCCTCTGCGGCAGAATCTTTCACTGGCAGTCTGGGCTCTTGTTCAGGAACTTCAAAGAATACCAGCAGGGTTATGTCGCAAAAGAGCATAGTACCATTGCGAGTATGGTGACTGAATTGAAGCTCCTTGGCAAGGGCCCAGGGTGGGAACCAGGGTGGGAAGCGCTCAGAAGCGAAGCGCCTAAGGGCTCAGCTCAAAGGCCTCAGCCTCTTCTTCGCGATCTCGGCTCGATTCCTGAGCCCCGACATCCGGACAGGAAATCTGTTCAAAGAATGCCAGCCCTCAGCACTCCAAAGAGCCATGAAGCCACGGTTTTGGGGAACGCCCATGGAAGCCTTGAAGGCACGGGGTGGACTTGAACTCTTCTAGATTTTGCCCGAGGCGCTCTTGGTTCAACTGGTGGCATCTCCGGTTGAGCTTGGTCGCGACGCACAGCGGTCTTCGCCAGTCATCGTCGTTACCAAAAACTGGGCAGTGGTAGTTGAGTTCAGGTTGTTCAGGGTACCCAGTAAACTCAGTAAACTCTAAACGCGCAGATCGTTCCGCCCTTTGGCTTCTTACAAGGACCTGCAACTTTAAAACAGCGAAGCCCGGAGCAAAACCACCCAAGCCCCTGATTGCTGCAAAGGAGCAGGATGGCTCGAAACTGACCTCTGTGGAAACTCGAGCGAAGGAACTTGACCGGCATGCCGCGCGCGCAACAGGACAAAGAAAGTTCAAGCTGGACCTTGCTTGCAGACGGCAGCCTGATGCTTTAGGGTGACGCCGCGGGCAAGTCAGGGGTGGCACTTTCGCCCTTGCAGGAATCCATGCCAACTCATTCCGGAAACCTCAAAACCCCAAACCAAAGCGGAAGCGGTGCAGCGCAGAGCACCTCTCCACAGTTTTCGACGAAGAAGTCCAGCAACGAGCCTCAGCACCCCGAAACCCACTGGCTTCTGCAATTCGGGGCGGGTTCGGAGCTTCATCTTGAATCTTTTGCTTTCAAATCCGAAAACGCCAAAGGCTCTTACGGGGCCTCAGGCGCCAACTTCCGCCCGAGTTGTCTTCCCCCCCCAAAAAGGGGCAAAGACGCAAACGGGGCGAAGGGCTCCGAAAGACGTCATGACCCAAAGCTCAGCAGAAGCCAAGCGAAAAAAATCGTCTCCTTGTAACTTGCTTGCTCATATCTTGTAGTGGGTACTACTATCGGGGCACGTGCACCCTACAAAGGACAAAGGTTGCAATCGTTGGTTGCCGCGCAAGAGCCAGAAGTGGCTGGACACAGTTGGGGGATGCAAGACAATATAACAGGCCACCCCCAGGGTCAAGATGTAGATGTCGTCCAACTGGCACTGGTCTTGTAGTGGGCTTGGGGAGGACCGAGCCGCCAGCTGTCATAGCCAGACCCAAGCGCCCTCCCAACAAAGGACAAGGGCAGGGAAGTAAAAGAATAGGGCCACCCCAAACCCAAGCCCTCTCGGGTCAACATGGAAGTCGTCCGGAATCGATTCTGTTTCTTGTGGCCAAGGGGAAGGGGCACCACGCACTCGGCCCCGTGGACATCCCTTCGAACAACCAATGAGCCAAGACCCTAAACCCCCTGAACCCCAAACCCCGTATTCTTAGAAGTACCCGAAAAATGGCTTCAGGGTATTTTCCTCTTGATATGAAGGGGCAACGTGGGCTGGGCTTAGAAAAGCCGAGCTTCCCAGTGTGACGCCGCGCTGCCATGCCTGCCAAGAGCATTTGGGGGAAGACTTTTGTGCCGAGGGCCCCCCTTTTTGGGGCGGTTTAGGGCTACGGATTCAGGGGTTAGGGTAAGGGTGTAAAGGGTTTGGGTAGGGATTCCTGATTCGGGTTGCAGAAGGGAGGCAGACCTGCCCGTATTTGTACTTTGTAGCGTGCCCCCCCCCCCCCCCCCCCCCCCCCACCCCCCCCCCCCCCCAAGCCCCAAGAAGGTGCCAGAATTTTGAGACTGGTCTCGATGAGTTGGGGGGTCAGCTTCTAGATTCTTCAAACAATATTCTATGAACCTCATGCAAGATGTCAAAATGCAACATAACATAATATAGCGTTTTGGACATGACCTTAGCCCTTATGTGAGATGTCTGACACCCAAAAGGGTTGGTGGTCTCTTTAAGCCCTGTGTTTCTCATAAGCCCTCCCGCCCAAGACCGCGGGTGTGGCGGCGCCTCTTTGATGCGGCCCGGCGCATCAGGCGCGAAGCGGCCCAGAGAAGAGTCCACGTCCTCTCCAGGCCCGCGGTTCTTGGGGTTTAAAGGGTTGGTTGAGTTTAGGGTTAGAGGGGAAACCAGGGGGTTCAAGAAAGCTTTAGAACGGAAACTGAGACGAGGTTTCCAGGGGTGTGAGGGACTCGGTAGTTCGGGGGCAGATTGGAACTGGAGGGCTGGCTGAGCCGACAAGCCTGCAGGACTAAAGTTAAAGATAGTTTCAGGTTTGGGGTTTAGAGCTTCGGGATACAGATGGTTTTAAGTCGGCGAACCCCCAAAGCCGAAGTGCTAAGCACAGCCTGGAAGTGAGGGTTTCAGGGGGGCTTCCCAAAAGTGGCGTACCCTTTTTTTTGGGGTTGGGGGGGGGGGGTTCCCACAACAAGGCTCGTAGCATCAGAGGTTCCACCCTCCCCTCCGCATTTTGGGAAATGACCACTTGCCATCTTCCGACATCGAAGTCCGCACCTGGCGACGTTGTCGAACGGTGGTCGCCTTCCAGCGGAGCTGAGAGTCTTGACATGCAGGAGACAGGTCGGCTGAAAGCCGCCCTACATCCCCCAAAACCCTGAACCCGGTAAGCACCGGAAATCAGCCCCGAACCCTGAAAATTGCACTAAAAAGAACACGTGGCACCTTCTCCTCGATCTGGTGGTCCTGACTTTCAAGCTCTGCCAGGCGGGCGCGGATGCGGCTCACCTTCCGGGCCCCCCCCCCCCCCCCCCCCCCCCCCGAGGGTTTTTCAGGGCTTAGGGTTTATAATCGTCGGTCCCCCCAACACCCTCGAGGAATCAGACGCCAACCGAAAAAAACCCGATAAACTCTACACCCACCCCCCCCCAAGCCTTATAAACCCTTCGTAACCTGAACACTCCAAACACCCAAAAGCCCAAACGACGGCCACTTAGCTGCCTCGGCTGCCTCAGCCGCGTCGGGCTCCCTTGCAAGGGCTCCTGTTGTAGCAAGCTACTTTGGGACTGGGCTTTCGGGTTGCCGGCTTCGGTTGGCGAGGACAAGGTTCGTCAATCCTGCGCCGTGCGGCCTCCGGCCATCCCCTTTGTCTCTACATCGATCGCCAACTCATCACTTCAAATCTGGCTTGGCATGTGACTGTAGATGCAAGAAGCAGAAACCCCTCTGGTATTCAGATCTACCCAAGAATAGCTTTATGGGTCTACTTGTATTAATAACATACTATAGGGGTCACGTCAATTTTTAAGGGAGTAGGCCGTCATGGCAGGTGAATTGCAGGCTTAGGGTTAGGGTGTGGAGTTCATACTTTGGATTGCCCCCACCCCCACCAGTATTGGGGGGAGGGGGGCTTAGCCAGCTTGTATTTGGCCTCAAAAATCCCCGGAGCTCCTGCGGCAGAGGCATCGCCAACCTGCAAAGGAGAGCCTAGAAAACCGCAATGTTGCTGCATTGCTGAAACCCTAAATCCCTCAACGCCCTGTATCCTACCAGCCCTGATGCCCTTCAAGCTACGACTTCACAAGCTCCTGAGCCCGCCCCTAAATCTACACTGCCGATGCAGCGTCGCCCTCCAGCATGCGGGAAGTACAGCTGCTCTGGGCTTCTTGTTGCTCTGCCTGCTATTCTCAGCATGCTCGAGGATACTCTACGAACCAAGACGGGGAATCGTGCTGGTGATCATCCAGGCCCCGAACCGAACATATTCCCTTGCTACTGAACACCTCACACTCCGCAATGCCGACAATTACATACAATTGCCATCCCCGGTATGCTGCATTCTCCGAGCCACCATCGGTTCCCCAGCCATCAGTTCCTCCTCGGCACGGATACAGAACTCCGCGGCCCAGCTGACAAGCACGGAAGGGCAAAGTGGTTGTTATGCCGTGCCGCTCCATGACATGTGCGTGTTGTGACCTGCCGCCAGGGCACTGGAGCATAGTCATCAGCGGCCGGGGCATACGCGTCGTCCGTGGAGGCATAGGTGTGCCTGTGCAAAGATGAGCTGTAAACATTGACTATAGGGCAGACGCCTGACGTCACCGGACGGCACAGGGAGCGCGGGTTTTCTGCACACCTGTGGGCTTATGAGCGAGATCATGGAGATCCAAGTCCGGGAAGCTTCCACCTATGGCCTATGGCGCTCCCTGATCACCCTGAAACATGACACCATCATCCAGTGCGACCTGGGGTTCACCAGGTTCGATGCGGCTGGCTGCACTTCCTGGCCACAGCTTGGGAAACCTACTGCAGGGTTTCGGAGGCACAAGAGCTCTTGTTTCACCGAGACGTCCGAACTCTAAAGCTCTAAACCCCTACAGGTGTAAACCCTCCCTAAAGACCTTAAGCCCTCCCAAAAGTTTGGGGTTTTGGGAGTATCTAGGGCAGGGGATGCGCCGTGGTGTGTGCACCGTCCAGGAAGCGATGGCTCCGCCGCACTGGCAGCTTACAGGGTTTGCAAAGTTTTTGTGGTCCTTTTTGATGTCATGTCTGTAGCTACAAGCTAAAGGGTTCCGAAGTGTTTCTTCACCGTAAACCCTACCTAAACCTACTGGCGTCTGTCACAGGCATTTGGCTTGTGGAAGTGCGCCCGAGTGCTATGGGGGTTTAGAAGCCTCAGACGAAGACATGGAGAGCAAGATCTGAACTCCGTCCTTGACAGAGAAAAGGGAAAGCATCCCAGAAGCGATAGATAATGAAGCGCTTAGATGTTGCGATCCAGAGTTGTAGTCTCCTGCTGCTCAAGTGGAAGGGAAGCAAGATCAAATAGTTTCGATTCAAAACCGGTCGAGATGCTTTGGACTGAATACGAGTTTTGGTGTGTTAGAGATTCGTTGTTGTTGGCAAGGGGAGAACACGTTGGACCACGTTTTGCTTTTCATACTCAGGTACTTTCACGTATCAGTTGAAAGTGCTCTACTAACACCGGTATCCGTGGCTTCGCAAGACTGTCAGAAAGTAAGAACCAGGATTGGAGCGGAGGGGCCTTGTAGCAAACGTGTTTTTATGGTGTGACTCTTGGACTGATCTTCTGGCTGAGAGATACTACTTGGGACTGCAGCCTCCCCAACACCCAACAGAAAGCCTCACAATCCGCAGCAACCCAAGCGCCGCAGCAGAAATCGCCTTGCCTGCACCACTGAAGGGGTAGACTCCGGCATCTCCTCTGCCCAAACTGCGGGTGAAAACAACAACCAGGAAGGCCTTCCGTGAGACGAAAGGCTGACAAGGAAGGATCGGCAAGTGATAAGAGCAGCAACACGGAACGGCGAGTTGATCGAAGTAGCAAGACGAATCAATCTACCGTCAAACGAGAAGTTCAGGTAACCAGGTTGGCCCTGGTGCGTGCGAGGCTTCCGCCACCACGCCTACATACTACCAATATTATCCCCTGTCATCCTTGCATTTTTGAACATGAAAACACAATCTATTCTTCACCTGAATGAGCCTTTCCCTGCTCTTGGCTTCGGCAAGCTGATGGGGCGAACCTCGCCCCCCCCTCCCCCCCCTCCAAAAACAAACCTAAGCCCTAAACCCCAAACAATTGTTGTTTTTTTGGAAATCCCCCCCCCCCCCCCCCCCCCGAATGAGGCTTCGCCTGGCGGACTTGAGGACCTTGTCTTTCTCGGACCTTTCGAAACCTGCCCCTCTGTTCCTGAGCAAAAACGGTTGGCCAGGGACTCGGTCGCTTGAAAGAATCTTCTTGGCTGTTCTGCTGCACCCCCCTCCCCCCCCCGCACCTTCCGAGCACTCCTCTTAGAGCACTATGTGAAACAAGTTAGAAATAATCCTTGGGTTTGTTTAAATGCGAGACAATATACGAGAATGAAAAGACAATTCCTAAAAGACGTTCCTCTTCAGGTTTTGAGGCCTCGGCACTCCCCCCGAACGAAGCAACACGCTGAGCGCTCCTGCCGGCTGCCCTCCTTGGCAAGCCTCCGAAGCTGGCTGAGGTCCTTGACCTGCACTTGTCGATTCCGGATGTGTGTAGATTTTTATCTCTCTCAATTTCATTTCGTTTTGAACGAGACTTCCAAATCAGCCCCACTTGTTGGCCTGGACGCTGGGTTCATGACTTAGGGGTTTTCATGGTTTGCGTGGCCGGCTGCCTGTGCAGGCTTCGAGGTCGTGGACTCCACACCTTGTCAGTTTCAAACGAGATGCCAGCTGTCGAGCGCAGATACTGTTGCGGATGGGAAAACCCAGAACAAATCTGTAGCGAGCGCGCGAGAGTTGTTCCAAGTGTACAGAGGAGCATCTACGACGTTGCGCGATAAGGCACTGCATACAAAATTGATCAAACTGCTGCGTGCACGAACCATCGAGGACCCCTTGCTGATGCTGCCCAGAAGCGCTGCATTCCACTGCCAGACTTCCGTACCGCGCTGGCCTTCTCACAGTGTGAGAGCACGGGCATCCGGAAGAGCTGCATTTTCTCGGCTCCGGCACGCTGGGTTAAGGTGTGTTTTGGATCAAGCCGCCAGGGTCTGCTCAGGCCTCGCATTGGTGCCGGAAATCTAGTCTGTAAGGGTCGACCTTACTACACTCATATTGGCTGTACATCAAGATCGGGGTGTGTCATGGTGTCCCGTGGCTCCCTCTCTTTTGCGTACGAATGTCGCGCCCCATTGTTTCATACGCAGAGCTCTGCAAAGGAGGAATGGCTTGAAGAGGTACTGGGCTTTGCCGGTATCGTCTTGGCCACGGAACAGTCATCTGGGGTCCTCCCCCGAGAGTTTGGTTCTTGGCTTTGCATGATGTTGTGGCCCCACACGGTGACCCTGAGCGCCGGAATGTGCCTACCCCGCCCCCACGTCATCCAAAAAGCAAACTAAGCCAGAACTCTGGATGGCCTGCACTTCCAGATTGTTTGGCGCTGCTTGCAGGACAAGCTATGCTAGGGTTAGTCTGTGCTGGCTTGGGTTTTTGCAGCATATCTTGTGGCCAAAGTGATATGGTGCAGTATCCCCGAGCATCGTGCCTCATCCATGCCCACCTCCTGGCCAAAGCAGATTTGGTGCTGGGCATTCTTTCGGCAAATTTCAAGCACGCAGGTTGCTATCACGTCGGTCACGAAGACGTCTCACGGAACCCCTTCTGACTCAAACCGCAGAGGGCGAAACTTACTTGGGTCCTCAGATGCAACGACACCTTCAGGCTGCCAGAAGGGAGGTTCACAATGTAATGGCCCAAGAAGATCATTCAGAGAAGGCATGACTCAGGGTCTGGGGGCTTGAACTCGCGACGAACCCCAGAATGATCCGTTGACTTGCCGTGGCCTTTGCCTCGTCTGTGGCGAGGGCCTTTCAGGGAGCTGTGAACAATGCGCTGACCGCTGACCCTGAACTCTAAAACCCCCCCCCCCTTCACACCCGCTGTAGCACTGCAGAATGAGAAGGATCACCGGCTTTCTTCTTGTGCCCGCCTTTGCCAGCTCTTGCTGCAGCTTTTCCTTCTCAGCCTGGCAAAACTTGTCGCCATGGGGTTGGGAAACACGTCTTGGCTACGGTCTTGGCAAACCCTGCAAAACAAACCACACCCACCAAGACCTCTGCGAACGTTTGAGACAAGGACACGGCGCCTGGTTGCTGTTGCGCTGCTCCTCCAGCTCGTCCAGCATGTTTGCCAGTTCCTCGTGCCACTTTGAAGTGCAAAGATGCTACCAAGCGCTCTGAGGAGCATATCACATCTTGCTGCCCAACCCTCCCGCACATGTCACCCGATATTCCACAGACAGCCACAAGCGGACTACTCCATACTTTCGCTGAAGAGGGGTCAAGAATTTCATGTGCATGCCATCAAGTGTGAAGAGATCGTCACAAAGGACTACTCTCATTGCTTTCATCACCAAGGTTGGGCACAAAAGCCCGTACAAGCACTGGATGGGGGATTAAGATTGCGCTATGTGGGTTTTAAAGGTTTTGGAGGCTTAAGATCCACCAACGCCACCTTGGACTGCTCCTCAAGCTCGTGGATTTCTTTCAGCTTGGTGTCCTCTCGAAGGCTTGCCAGCGCACGCCCAGGAACCTTAAACCCAAAACCCTCTCTTTGCCAGGGGACAAACAACCCATCCACAAGTCTTGGTCGACTCATGCGCGGGACCTCCGTATACACCCCACCAATCCCCGTTGGAACCTGAAAAGAAAAAGTTGCCCGACTGCAGGACTCAGAGGGCCCATGATGGAAACTGAGCCCCGAAAAAGTGCCCTCCAGATCTCCTCGGGCAACTCCGAGGCCGGTATCAGGGCCTGGCCGCAGCTCTCTACTCATGGGGGCTCTGGGTCTGATGGCTCCGGGCGCACGGGGCTACAAACATGCTATGCCCTAACGCAGCAGAACTGGAATGCGAAATCAAGAGAGATAGATGCGCCACGAAAAGGCTGTCATGTTCAGCCCTTAGCCGCAATTCGCCCCAAGCAAACCTAGCTAAAGCCGAAGCCCAGAGCCTTCAAGTCCGTTTGCGGTGGGCTGACAGCCCTTGGCATTCCTCTCTTCCCGTCTTTCAAGAAAAGACTCAGGACAAGATTACGAGCAGATTTGTGGTGGGCCCCCCCCCCCCCGCCCCCCCACGTGCCCCAAGGGCCCAATCAGAAAAGAGCGCAGAGCCCACCTTCAGCTGCTCTGTTTCCTGCCGGGCGGCCGCAACTTGCTCCTTGCAGGAAAAGACTCTGAAAGCCCGTCTGGGAGATCCGATAGGGGGTCCCAAAAAAAATCATGATTCGGGGTAAGCAAGCGGGTCCCCATTTTGGAAAATGCCCATTAGGGCTTCTTAAGCTTCAGGGCCCTTGAAACACCCGAAGCCCCCCCCAAGTGACCTCCAGGCCATCTCGCTGCTCGGCCATGGCTTTCAGCTCGGCCTCACAAGCTGAAGGGGAGGGGAGCTCTTGCGTCTCATGCCCCAAACCGAAACCCTCTCTACACGCCGGTACCTTATCCCCAACCCTAACCCAAGCCCTAAAAAACCCCCAGAAACCCTACCCCTACACCCTGAGGTTTCGGTTTCAAGGCTCCCAAGCCCTAAACCCTGTAGGCTGATGCGCCGCCAAGCTGCCGCGGCCGCATCGCGCTCCTCCTTAGCCTGGCGTTCATATGGCTCCACAAAGGGGCGGGGGGTTGGGTTGTTAGGTTTCTGTAGGGGGGTTCGAGGACTCCTTTTTCGGAGCGGCACGCTTTTAGCTTACAAAGGTTAGGGTGCATGTTTTTTTGCAATGTAGGGTCTGGAAAATTTGTTCAACAAAACCCCCCGCTGGCATAAACCCGAAGAAACGAATCCCTCCCACCTTGTCCTGCTCCTCTTTCAGCTGCTCCAGGCGCTTCCTCAGTGAGAATTGCATCCCTTTCAACTCAGGGGTTGAAGGCTCAGGTGCTCTTAGGGAACTTTCGAACTCCTATGCAGACTTGCGGAGCCCCGAGCGCAACTTCAGTCCCGTGTCAGAACGGCATGCCTGTAGCTGCCGTACCCACTCTCATCATTCACAGCAAGTGTTGAGGGAACAGAATCCCGCAAGGCAAACGATGTGAAGCAAGACGGCCGGCGAGCGGAATACTATCATGTAGTAAGATACACTGCTGAAAGCCCTCCCCGTTAATGGAAGTGCTCTTGGCTGCAGCCTCCAGAGTTTCGGGGGCTTCAAAGACCCCCCGTTTCAAGAGTCTTGTGCCAGGGCTCTGCTCATCGAGGAGCGCTTGCTCCTGCTGCCTGCTCTCACTGGCTCTCACTGGCTCTCACTCTTGGGCATGACCGAGCTTGCACCTCAAAGCCCACCACGCTGAACCCTCCAATCAAGATTGAACGAGGTGGCGGGGCCTCTTCTCATCCTCGAGTTGCTTCTGCTTCTGTTGCAGCTCACGGACCTTGCTCCAAAGAGGACTCCCAGCATAAGAGCTTCTTCGTTTAGTTTGGAGGGCTGGGTTTAGAACGTGATAGGCCTAAGCGAGAACCAGAAGGACCCAGGCGTGTCAGCGCGGGGTCTGTGCGGTAAGTACAGCAAGGACCCCAGACGGCTGGGCCCTGTGAGGCAGTATACCCATCTGCGAAAAGCAGAGCCAAAACATGTCCGGCCTCATTCTGCAACTTTCGCTGCTTCTCCTCCGCATCCTTGCTCGCTCCGCCTGCACGTTTTAGGGGATGGTGTGAGGTGGGATTCTTATTGCTCGTACCTCCAAACAACACCCTAACATAAACACTCGCCAGTATTCAGATGGAGCAACATGTACACTCACAACAGTCATAATCAGGGCTTACCTCACGTGGGACGTTGTGCATATGCCCTCTGGGACGCCTCCCATCACAACAGCGCGTCGAAAGAGCGGCGCACGCTCGCGAGCTGTTCTGTGTGTTCCCAAGTGCCTTTTGCTTCTTCTTTGCATGATACTGATACTAACCATGGCGTACCCTAGTCGCAATCCTAAGAACAATAATGTCAACAGTGATCTGAAGACCATCGTAATACCCGCATAGTGATGGTCATGTGGTCTCCAAGGAAAGTTCTTTGCTTCATGTGGGCCAAAGACGGGCTCAACAACGTGTCGGTCTAGGCGGCCCAACACTTCTATCCTGAACCTTATAGCTAGTACTCACCGTAACTAGATGTCATTAAGAAAGGCAATGATCGATAATGACTACATTTACCATAAGAACTTGTCATAACAATAATCGAACATCCCTGAACCCCAAAGCCCAAAGCCGAAGCTTCATGTTCTGAAGCACACACTAACACTTCACAGAAACTGAAAAGGCCTAGCGGTCTGGGTTCGATGGCGACTGACGCGAATCTACTCTGACAACCTACGGCTGAAGATAGAACCTTTGATCCGCGACCTGAAGAACCTCAAAGCATCCACAAAAACCACGCCGCCTGGCATCCAAACTTGAAGCTTGCAACGCCTGACTCTCTTTGGGTCAAGGGCCAGTTGTCGCCTCGCCGGAGCAGCAACTTTCGGACATTCGCTCCCCACCGATGTGGCCAGCCGCCGGCTTCGAGTCAAGAGGGCGAGGACGCAGTTCTGCTTAGCGAGGCCGCGAGGCCATATCCGCGAACAGGTTGGAAACACGTCAAGGCCTCTGCACATCATGTCCTCCATGGCCTGTAGTGCCGGCACGTCTTTTTGTGCATGTGATTCCCCACGGAGAAGATGCCATCCGGGCCCAAATAGTCAGCACCACAAACATGACAGAACTCAGCGCCACATGGGCATTTCATGTGGTCACAGCCGTGCTTCTTCTCGATGCCTTGATGGCAGCTGGGGCAGCGCTGCACCTTCTTCTCTTGCATGTACTGCCCGAGGCCTCCCTGGAGCTTCAGAACTCGAAGGCCTCGAATGCATATTGGAAGGAATGCAGAGTCCTCAGAGTCCTCAGAGTCCACCTTGATCCAATTCTGATCGACGGGAGTTCCCTTCACGAAGGATCCCCATTCGGCAATC
This sequence comes from Symbiodinium natans, assembly GCA_905221605.1. Classification (NCBI taxonomy): domain Eukaryota; class Dinophyceae; order Suessiales; family Symbiodiniaceae; genus Symbiodinium; species Symbiodinium natans. Next base: position 41,704 of record CAJNDS010000585.1, on the reverse strand, counting down.
TCAGAGGTGGCATCCTCCAGGTTTGGGGAAGTCCGGTAGCGCACGCCGCTTCTGCTTGACTGCAGCAGCGCGTTGTCGACCTGATATGACTCGGCCCGAGGCTGAAGCACTCGAACTCTCCGAATTGCTGTTGGCAAGAAAAGATCACCAACTGCCACCCAGTCGGATGAGTGCAAGAATCCATGTACGCATGTGCCCCATTCTGCAACACCTTTAGCCTTGGCCTCCAACTGCGGAGACCGACGGTAAACAACTCCATTTGATGTGGACTGCAAGATACTGTTGTCCACTGTGAAGGAATAACGCTCCCTACAAGTCTGCTGGTGGTCGTGCTCAGCACATGTCAGCTCATCATGCCAAATGGATCGATGATGTGTGCAGGTGCGCTGTGAGCACTGCTGGCACGTCATGAAAATGTTTCGGCCAATTTCGTCAAGCACCTGGCCAACTCCACACCCGTGCGCGCACCAGCAAAAGTTTGGCTCTTGCGACAAGGCCCTTTGCAACAGGAACTTGTCCAACTGATCTGCGTCTTCTTGAGAGCTTTCGCGAGCCACATCTGACAAGGCGAGCGCCATTGAACAAGTAGGGCACTTTACTTCAGCTGCCTGTCCCTTCACGCTGATTTCCATGCGGATGATGCGTGCCATACAAGGCCGACACACGTCGCGGGTATGGCTGCAGCCATCAGTGACCTTGCCAGGAAAATCGCTGGGGCCCTTGTCCTCCCGACAAATCATGCATTCCCGAAAAACCCTCACTCGTCGACGCTTTGCTTCCATGGCATGAGCGAGGGAAAGGAGCAGAAACGGAGCTCAGAAACCAGAACCTTCGCCCTTTCACCTCTCCACCGACTGAGCTCAGAGGTGCACTTTCGGCTTCATTCTCTTGGGCTGTCTTGCCTGCAGCACAAAAGGCCTTCATCGGCAGGTGCATGCAGATTTCATCATATCCCTTTTTGTCCCATGGTTGCTGGCTGTGCTGGACAGAATGGCGGACAGAATGGCCCCTAAGTCCTCTTTGGGTGCTGCAGAGTGAGGAGACCCTTGCCTATAGATGGGGGTGCGTACCATACAGGCGACAGAGCCACTCTCCTCGTAAAATGGGCTCGGCCCGGTTGTCCGGTTCTGTGCAGTCTGCGCCGGGGTCGCAAGGTGCCTTTCTGCAGTCAGGTGGTGCTGGTGGCCCAGCGCGGACAGCGACATGCCTGTGGCAATGGCTGCCCGTGGAAAATCTGCAGTCCAAACAGCGCGACAACCTACCCAAAGCTCTCGCTCCACACAGGCCCCAGATGGCCCCAGGCTCCCCCCACCCAAAGAACCACGGCGCAGTTTGCGCACCCTTCGCTCTCTGTCCTCGTCCAGTCGTGCGAGGGGCCATCTGCGCGAGCACTCCGTGATGCGCAGGGCCGGACTCGAACCACGATGACATCAGAGGCCCGATATCAACAAACCCTCGACACTTATTATGGAAGCTGAAAAGTGTAAAACAATTTACGGAGCTGCTCGATACTTTTGAGACTCAAACGCAAGATCCGAAAGTCTCGAAGCTCATCTCGGAATGCTCCAGGACATTTGAGAGGCAGCTCCAGGCTTCGCCCAAAAGACTTGATATAAGTCCACTTAGTTCCCTATTCCGATGCAAGCTTCCTAGATGAGGATGCTCGAAAGCCTCCCCTTTAAACTCCTTGCCCTCAAAGGACCCTTAAAACCGTCCTCTGGCGGTCGCCGCTCCGATCGGTCCAAGCCCGCAGCACTTTTTTTGTCGTAGGGAAATCCCCACGGGGCCTATAGAATGGCTTTGAGCCACTGCATGCAAGGCTTCAGAGGGCTTTTAAAGGGTGCTTTTGTATGAAGGGTTCTTTTGGGCTCAGCATAAAGCAGTGGAATGCATACAAGTGCGAAGAAGGAAGGACTTCGGGAAGGGAACCCGGAAGTCTTTGTGGTCATTTTTTTATGTCATATTGTTGACTTGTGCATAAGTATTGGCGTCGGGATCTGCAAGGCTCAGAGGAGCTGATCTCGCAACTGCAGCAGTTGTGCACTGAACGCTCTGTATGCAGTGGCCAGGCCTGGATCGCTAACTTCTCTAAATCTGCTTAAAATTTTATGAGCAGCTAATCGGGAGCGCTTGTTGCCTGTTGCCCTCAGTGTAAGCCCCTGTGGGCAGAACATCGCTGAGTCGCAACCCATAGCGCAGTGGAAAGACGGGTCTAAGACCCTCTTTTTCCACCTGCCTCCCTCTACAGCGCTTCATCGACTGCTCCAAGGTGCGGGACTCCAACTGCAAACGAACAGCGGTTCAATGGGGCCAGCCCCTCTCTCAACAGCGCAGCACGGAAACTTTCGGAAAGCTCTGCCGAAGTTGTGAGAGATTGTTGCTGTAAACCAAAATCTTAACCCACAACATCCCACAACCCAGCTGCTTGGAAGTCTCTGCACCAAGAAGCGTTAATGAAAACGGGACCTACGGTAGCTTGGCAGACCAGCTAGACATGGCTAGACATGAAGCCTAAACCCCCTTTTGCAAGACAGCCAAAGCAATCCGTCTGTCGATAGATGTGTAGCCCAAGGGTTGTCGTTTGTGGCTTGGTAGTTGCGAGTTGCTCTTGTCTCCTTCTCGCCATGGTTGACTCGAAAGTAGCTGCAGCTCTCAAGCTGACTCTCGAGCCGATGGGACTATGAACTCCCTGGTCTGCGAGGTTGCCTCCCGATCAAATACGTGGCATTGTGATCGTGACGGAGGGCATCTTTGACTCTTGGACGAGGTGCAGTGCAGTGCTACTTAGCTTCCACGAAAGCGTGCCACAGGAAGCTCCTCAGGAGCCCTGGGAGCTACTGGGAGCTACTGGGAGCTATGCTCGGCTATGCTCGGCTGGGCGCGAGCGCCTGCGCTATTCCCTGTGCCATTCTTACGATGCCCTCCGCCAGTCGGCAAGCGAAGATTGGAATTGGTTAGAGTCGCATTGAGGTTTAGGGCACGTAGGGGTCACTTTTTTGGCTGCATTGTGTTGCTGTTCTCGTGTAGCCGTCTGTAGCATTCACTTGGGCCTGGGGTTCGAGAGCAGCGACGGTGTGGAGCAAGACCTCAGGGTTCGGGGGGTCCAGGCTGAGGGTTTTGGGAAGACTTTACAGAACTTGGTAGCCCAGTAGACACATTATGAAAAGGGTAGCCTTGCAAGGGAAGCCAGACACAAGAAGCAAAAGGGTACCACTCAGCGAAGGCAGCCTCATGGCAGATGTTCCAAAAATCGCTCAGCATGCAGAAAGCCATGTGAACCAAAGCAATGGCGCCGGCTGCGCACTGTGCCGTATGTGCAACCCAACACACCTCAAAGACACACCCCAAAAGTCCGCGGCAGGCGAGTAAGCTCATGCTGGATCTCCTTCGGCAAATGCCAGGGCAGGGACGGATCCCCATATATTGTGATCATTCAATGATACGAGCTCAGGGTTTGTGTGCATGGTGTATCTACCGTGTAAAGAAACGCCCGGCAGCTCAAGCCAAAAGCCTCACGCGGCAAGGAGGTGGGACAGGTTGGAACCCTGAGGTGGGGCCTGCGCCAGTGACGTTGCTGTGCTCGCAGCCTGGCGAGTTGTGGGGCAGCCAGCTGAACTTCAAAAGGAAATCCCAAGCGCAATTGAACGGCTTTCTCTCATGGGCTCATCATGTCTACACGACCGCATACGAATCACACAGTGCTTTGCAACTGTACAACGGCACGCAAGGGTCCTTAAAGCAGGAGCTGCTTGGTGTCCGGAGCGGTTGTGTGAAAAGAATCAGACGAGTCGAAGGTTTGGTTGGTGTCCTTTCCTGTCGGAATTCCTCGAAAACTACACGTGTGTCGCCAAGTCACCACGTGTGACGGACATGTTGCGCATCCTGTCGTCGACCTTGCCACGAACTCGGGGCGGGTGACGCCTGCATGCCACGCGCTGAGCCGCAAAGCCCTCCAAGTGTCCGCACCCAAAAAGCAGGGACGAGAACGGTGGCCGATGGCGGCTCCCATCACCCTGCGGAACGGGATGCGGTTCAAGCGGAGCCATACGACTAGCAATGTCTAAAGCCCGAAAGACTTCAATCGGTTTCTCCAAAAGCACTGCCAAGGGCGTCGGGCACGCCGACAACGTCGATGCCTGGAGCGACCCCCCATGACCCCAATCTCCGGTGAGCTTTGGTTCCAGCGTTCATGTAAGGAAGATACCCTAAACCTTTAAGAAAGAATCCCATACATGATACATGCCTGAAAAAGCGTTCCTCAATCAAGCTATGTTTAGATCTGGGTATCGTGGATTGGAGTAAGGTTGAGGGGCTTGTGCTGCATCTGGCAGGGTTCTGGGTCTTTCAGGGTGAGACAGGGCACGAGTTGCCCGCCCGCCTTCTCTGCAACCGGTTTTTTCGGGTTTCGGGATTTAGGCCCTATAAGGTCCCTTGAGACAAAGTTACAGTGTATTGACAAAAAGGAATACAAAGCACACCTGGGTAAGAAATAGGGTTTGCACCGTCTCCAAGCATCGTCTCCAGTATGTTGCCCGGACAAGCTGCTATAAGTGTTCTGCTGCGAGAAAGTGGGTGCCGAGCAGACAGACCGGGAAATGTTTGCACCGTTTCCAAACATCGCGTGCCCTGTTGGGAAGGGGTCTCCGCAACTGCAAAGCAGCAACTAAGCCTACAAACGGCCCCAAATTGCGCCCGTCAGCCACTCCAACACCCCAAGCTCTATACCGTTACCCCTAGCCCCTAACATATGAACACTCTGCCCAACAACTATGGGGCCAATCCTCGTCGTTGGGCTGCACCTTCCTCCACCCCCATGGCGAGGCCTCTGGCCTCCACAAGAGTTCCGGCTCTAGGGCCTCTACTTCGGATCGGGGATTTTTGGGGCTTGGGGCTTCTATTCGGCTTTAGGGGCTGTTAGAGCCTGCTACCAAACATTGAATCCTGGATTCACCGATGTCAACCAATTTTTTCTTACAAACTCTCAGCGTTACGATGAAGAACCGCTCCCGATTCCGGCGATGTAAAGGGGATGTATCAGGTTTTTGAGAGGGATCAGGGCGCAGGCCTTCTAGCGTTCAGGCATAAACGGCTCAGCAACTCGCCCTTGTAAGATTGCTCCGTCAGCTGAGGCCAATACAAAAAACTCGAAACAAAGCTCGGGGCTCGGGGAACATCAGCAAGCTTGTGCTCCCTCAAGCACCTCTTCGAGGGCCGAGGTGTCGGGCGCCTGGCAGCCTCAGATACTGCATTGAATCTTCTACATACTTTATCGGTAGTTTCCGACAACTTTGAAAGGGTCCCAAACCCTTGCAGTGCAAAGCCTACTGTACATACGTTGCAAACGTCTGGCATAAGCGCTTGGCTGGGGCACTGCGTGGGCGCAGGTTCTGCGTCGCCCTGGCAAGGATGAGAAGCAAAGCGCTCCGTGCCCGGTTCCCCACAGACACGGCATCTGCAAGTCCATCACCTCGTGAGAGCCGCATGCAGGGGAAGGTCCTCCCGGTTTCATGGACTTGGGGTTTCTTTGGCTTGGGGGGATGTACTTAGGGTTTGGAAGGATGCTACAAGGGCCTTGAGGTCCAATTTGGGTGTGGCTTCCCAAGCAAGCCGCAAACGGCCTCAAACAGCTACAGCACCTACAGACAAACCAAGCCCACAGCCCTGAATAGACCACGGCCTTAAGTTCTTGAAGGGCGACGAGTTTAAGGGGGCTCCTCCTCCGATGCATCGTGCCGCCCCAGCGAGCGCCAGTACTCCTGAGAGGCCAGGTCTGGGGACGAAGCTCGGAATTCCACTTGGAGGCTCGGGACGGTCTTAAGGCTGGTTTACGTCGAACCCCACGCAGATCTGCTACTCGGCCAACTTGCTGCTGAGGTTGCTACTGCGGGATGACTTGGCTTAAGGTCGTCGCGTGAGTCAAGCCATTCCCAAAACCCAAAACCCTCCGCGTCCCTGAGCCGGCCCTTGGGGGGAGGGGCCCAGAGGTCTTCGCAAGGTGCCGAGCTGTAGCCAGGTCTCCACTGATCGCTCAAGCTTCTGGCGGCTGCCGGCCAAAGGGCCTGACTTCAGGGGCGGTTGAGGCTCCTGAAGCGAAGACGGGCATCTCCCAAATTGCGGTACCTCCCTCAGAATCGACAGATTCCTTAAAGGGATCCCCCGAACGGCCCTTTCTCAAAATGCTCACAACCCCGATATGAAGGGTCTGATGTGCGAGTGGCCATTGAACCAGGACCATATCTGCGGTGTGTGGGTTTTCAAACTTTTTGGTGCAAACCTCCCCATCTCGAGCTCTAGTCCCCCAAGCCAAGCCGCCCCAACCCGAAACTCTGAACCCCAAACTCCCAAACCCCCAAAAGCCCCAAAACCCCGCCCCTCCCCAGCTTGGCCTGTTTTTCGTGCCAGCGTCTTCACTGCAGGCGGCCGCGGCTTCGCCGGAGGTGCGGTGCTGGTGCCGTCGCGCTGAGGCCCAGGGATGAAAACACAAACGAATTGAGCGGCAACCACAATAAGAAGCATAAGAGAACAACACGAACGACGGTTCAAGGAAAACCTACCATAATACCAATATTGGCAGCAATAGTATCAGCAGTAAAGAAAAACAAGGATAGCAACCATGACGACAAGAAGCATGATATCGCTGATGGAACTGATAACGACAGAAGCCATGGTAACAATGATGAGGCACCGTGCAAAACAGACACTCGGACACCCAGACACTCCAATATTCCTTACATGTATTGCACGGAAGGCGCTTCTGGCGGGCGATCTGAAGCCCTGCGGAGTGCCTAACACCTACAAGTAGCATTGAAAGCAACATGGACCCGTGCATCTCATTTAAGGACAGGTCAAACTGTGGAAGATTCCAGCAGTCTCGGTCCTGATTCTGAGGCGCCTCTGCCGAATTGAAGTCCCGTGGAGTGCTTCAGAGGACGGCATTGAGAACAGAACATTGAATGGGATATCCAGAGAGAAAAAGAAAAGGGAGAGCGTGAAAGAGAGGGAGAGAGAGAGAGAGACAGATATATATATATATGTACATATGTATATATGTATATATGTATATATGTATACATGTATACATGTATACATGTATACATGTATATATGTATATATGTATATATGTATATATGTATATATGTATATATGTATATATGTATACATGTATATATGTATATATGTATGAGAGAGGGACCTTTATGTACTATGTTGCCACTGGTTTTCTTTTATATATCAAATATAAGAGTCATTTACACTCTTTTAATATTTATGGAAGCAAACAAATTTAAATAATTGAATCAATTGAATTAATTGAATTCTTGGGGGATATCCAGAATTCAAATAATTTAATTAATTGAATTAATTGTATTCTGGGGGGGGCCCCAGAATTCAATTAATTTAATTAATTGAATTATTTGAATTCTGGGGCCCCCCCCAGAATTCAATTAATTCAATTAATTCAATTCTTTGAATCTCTGACCTTGAGCCAGACCAATTGAATAATTCAATTAATTCGGCCTCCCCCAGAATTCAAATAATTCAATTAATTGAATTAATTGAATTCTGGGGCCTCTCCCAGAATACAATTAATTAAATTAATTGAATTAATTGAATTCTGGGGCCTCCCCCAGAATACAAATAATTTAATTAATTGAATTAATTGAATTAATTGAATTAATTGAATTATTTAAATGGTTTGGCTGAGGCCCGGGATCAAAGGAATTAAAATAATTGAATTAATTGAATTCTGGGGCCACCCCCAGAATTCAATTAATTCAATTAATTGAATTCTTTGAATCTCTGGCCCTGAGCCAGACCAATTAAATAATTCAATTAATTCAATTAATTCAATTAATTCATTTAATTGAATTAATTGAATTCTGGGGCCCCCCCCAGAATTCAAATAATTCAATTAATTGAATTAATTGAATTCTGGGGCCTCTCCCAGAATACAATTAATTAAATTAATTGAATTAATTGAATTCTGGGGCCTCCCCCAGAATACAAATAATTTAATTAATTGAATTAATTGAATTAATTGAATTAATTGAATTATTTAAATGGTTTGGCTGAGGCCCGGGATCAAAGAAATTAAAATAATTGAATTAATTGAATTCTGGGGCCTCCCCCAGAATTCAATTAATTCAATTAATTGAATTCTTTGAATCTCTGGCCCTGAGCCAGACCAATTGAATAATTCAATTAATTCAATTAATTTAATTAATTCAATTAATTAAATTAATTGAATTCTGGGGCCTCCCCCAGAATTCAAATAATTCAATTAGTTGAATTAATTGAATTCTGGGGCCTCTCCCAGAATACAATTAATTAAATTAATTGAATTAATTGAATTCTGGGGCCTCTCCCAGAATACAATTAATTAAATTAATTGAATTAATTGAATTCTGGGGCCTCCCCCAGAATACAAATAATTATAATTAATTGAATTAATTGAATTAATTGAATTAATTGAATTATTTAAATGGTTTGGCTGAGGCCCGGGATCAAAGGAATTAAAATAATTGAATTAATTGAATTCTGGGGCCTCTCCCAGAATACAAATAATTCAATTAATTGAATTATTTGATTAAATTATTTAAATTGTCTGGCTAAGGCTACAATATTAAAGAAATTAAAATCATAGAATTATGTAAATTCTTGAGGAGGCACCAGAATTCAATTAATTCGAATAATTTAGTTATTTTAATTATTTAAATTTGTTTGCTTCCTAAATATTAAAAGAGTGTATATGACTATATGTAGGTTTTCAGCTTAGCGCTATGCGGGGTTTACAGTTCTAGGTGTCTGGGCTTCTATTTCTTGAACCCTAAACCCTTAGCCCTAGCCCTAAACCCTAAACCTTAAACCCTAAACCTTAAACCCTAAACCCTAAACCCTAAACCCTAAACCTTAAACCCTAAACCTTAAATCGGGACATGAACACATCTCATTACTGAGTTGTGGTTATTCAGTTTTGACATCGGCCGAAGCTTGCCTTTTAGAGGCTGAGCTGATGGCTTGCGCAAGCGAAGGGTCCACTGACTTTATTTCTAGTCAAGGGGATAGGGTTTAGGGTTTCGAAGCTAAGTTGTTCAAGACCCTAAACTCTAAACCCGAAGCCTTAAACCCTAAACCTTAATGGCAGGATTGAGGCTTCGAACGGACACACTCAGAAGAGTGACTATAAGGTTTAGGGTTTGGGGTTCAGGGTTCAGGGTTTTTAAGGAGAAGATGGTTGTGCGTCTTTCGTAAGATGCTTCCACGCAACAACCAAGATATCATCGGTACAAGTCAGGGTTCAAGGCATCTAGGAGTAACATCTCCTACAGACCGGAACATGATTTAATCTGACATCAATAACAAATGAAAGGTAGTATAAAGAGCATTTTCAATAATATAGTCATAGAGGCAATAATTATAATAATGCTTTCTCACCGTTGTGCATTAACTCGGAGTGCTGCTATCGGCCTTCGGGAAAGCGGGGTACTGACATCGGTCCCCGAACACGGTGGTACTGTTATCGGTCCGCCGTCTCCCCCCATTCTTTGTTTCAATATATCTCGCCAACTCCTCATCTAGACACGGTGGGACTGTTATCGGTCCACTGTGTCTAATGCTATAGAGTTTATATTTGTTTGTGTGATGGTTTTCATATTATATTTACAGCACTGTGTGTTTAATTTTACAGGAAAAGGTTAACTCACGGTCTGTTGTTGTTGTTGTTGTTGTCGTTGTTGTTGTTGTTGTTGTTCTTGTTCTTGTTCTTGTTGTTGTTGTTGTTGTTGTTGTTGTTGTTGTTGTTGTTGTTGTTGTTGTTGTTGTTGCTGCTGTTGTTGTTGTTGTGGTTGTTGTTGCTTTTTGGTGTTGTTGTTGTTGTTGTTGTTGTTGTTGTTGTTGTTGTTGTTGTTGTTGTTGTTGTTGTTGTGGTTGTTGTTGTTGTTGTTGTTGTTGTTGTTGTTGTTGTTGTTGTTGTTGTTGTTGTTGTTGTGGTTGTTGTTGTTGTGGTTGTTGTGGTTGTTGTGGTTGCTGTGGTTGTGGTTGTTGTGGTTATTGTGGTTGTTGTTGTTGTTGTTGTTGTTGTTGTTGTTGTTGTTGCCGTTTTTTTTTGGTCTGTGGCGGTGGTGGTGGTGCTGGCGGTTGTCGCGTTTTGTAGATATAGTCGTTGCAGTTGCCGTCGTGGTCGTCGTTGTTGCGGTTGTTGTTATTGTTCTCGTGGTGGTGGTAGTAGTGGTTCTGCTCGTGGTGGTGTTCGTGACGACTGTGATGACGATGGTCGTGTTGATCGTTGTTGTCGTTGTGGCTGTCGTGGCCGTTTTCTTTTTTTATGGCCGCACAAATCACGTGTTCAACTACAAGCTAACCCTTGCCTGTAAGGTGCGGGAACGCCCGAATGGAAGCCGGCGTGAGGATTTTCAGAAGGTGTGGAAAAGGCTTTGTGTGCTCTCACTTCCAGACAGTCATGTTTTCTCTGAGGTGTAGCTTGCTTGAACTCTTTCACACCTAGACCTCCAGCCTTAAAGCCACCGCCTTGAACCTTGAACCCTAAACTTTAAACCTTTAAGCAGTGAGAAATACAAAATATGCTTATGTCAGTACGTGAGGTAAATGCAATGCTTCTTTACTTCAGATATTGCTCAAAACATAAACAAAAGAGAATATATTTTTAAAGGTATGGTTTAGTGCTTAAGGTTTGAGGTGTAGGGTTTAGGATTTAAAGTTGAAGTTTTCATGTTCAGAATTTAGAATGCTCTGAACTTTGAGACTAAAAGCCGTTAGGAAGTTCATAATATCGAGCAGATTAGAACAAGCTCTGTGCTTTGCATGTGGATGAAGGTTGTCTCTCCTGAAGTGTTTAAATGTGTTACGTCATCCGTTTATGTGCACAGTCTAGATGGTATGTCAAGAGCGAATGCATGAATCATGAGCTTTATGCTCAAGACGATCTCGTAATTATTTTCCGTGCGGTTCTCCTATACGCCGAAGGCTTGTCTCTTTGTTCTGCTTAGCTAATGCATAATGAATGTACCTACTCCACCTTTTCTCTGCAGGGAAAATGGGCAAGAACAAGCCGTCCCCGCACACCAAATGGAGCAAAAATGTCCGGGCGATGGCCACGCTCTTAGTTTGCCTGATAATTGTATATGTATATGAGCATATGTATATATATTAAGTTAGATAGTACATGGCCTAGGAATTCCAGAAACGTCTTCGAGACGGAGAGAAGGCGCCGAATAAATTCACCTGCAGTTTTTTTTTTAAGATTCATTTGTCGGCGAGGCGGCTTCTTCTGCGACTCCGGAGGCGATGCGTACTTTGCTGCTTACATACAGTAGTAACCGTATACGTTGCAGGTCAAGCCGGTCCTGAAGAAGAAGGACAAGAAGGTCACTTTCGGTGAAACAAAGGCCAATGGCAACCAATATCATCGTATATTTATATTTAAAACTATGTCTGAGTGTCGCCAGGTGACCGTTGTGCAGTCGTACCGCGAGCTCAAGGAGCTCTGGTCATTCGCTTAAGAGTGTAGTTTTAATAAACAAGTGTAATTAATGCTTTTCAGATGCTCATTTGTGTAAGGCATCAACTTAACCACGCCGACGTCCTCACGACCTGCGAGAAATGCACCCGCCGTGTGCCACGGTCTGACGGTGTGATGAAGGCAGTGCAGAAGACTCTGACTGAACGCGCACTCTCTTATTTTCATTCGTGTAATGCAGGGCGCTCCAGGGCGAAGTGCCTTCGCCCAGTCCATGATGATGCCTCAGATCTTTTTAGTACACTTAAGTGCTTGCTTATGTAACTTTACAAGCAAGTCACAGCTACGAGCTCATAGTAAGGTTCATCTGCGGCTTCTGCGTACGGCTGGAAGCAAGTCGAATGCACCCAACGCAGCCCGACTTAACAGTGTTGTGTTGTTTAGAAGTGCTAATGAAGCTCGTGCGGAGGTCGTCAAATCTACGACGGCGGCATACTTGAGACGAAGGACGCGTGCTTTGTGGGAGTTAGCGAGAAGTATAAATACTGCTGCAGGAATATCTCTTCTCGTCATGAACTTTGGCGCAACAAGCTCAGACTCGTCGGGTTCCTGTGGGAAATGTAGTAGAAGTGAATAAAATACATATGTAGTCAAAAAATCAGTTTCTTTATTTTTATTTTAATTAGTATGTAACAGTGACACACTCTAGCTTGTGAACGACTCATGTATGCTACAGAATCCTTTCATGTGTTATGGATCTGAGGTGACTCGCGCCGCGTCTTCCGACATCTTGCGCACATGAACTAGTCCATCGCAGAAAAAGACAGAAGCCGTCTGCTCCTAAATCAAGCTCAAGAGCATCGTATGTGACGCTAACCGTCTGGGGTAATAGCGAAAGTATTTTCTGTTACTTGCTCGCAATGTTTAAGCTCAAGCAGCTTGCGCCAAATCAACGAAATTCGTACAAGGATACTTGGATGAATTTTCACGCGACCAGTGTACTATTGTTTTTGGTGGAGCTGAGGCTTATACGACTGCGTTCAGACCTCAGGCAGACATAGCGAAGGTTTAATACAAACAAGGGACAAGCTATCAGAGCATGTGGAGTGTGCTCAGGTGCATTGAGAAGCATATGTCTTTCGGAAGCACAAAAGCTTTTAATGTGACAAACGTATACACGTGCGGCTCCTTGCATAAAAACTTAACTCCAAGGTCTTCGACTATGCGCTGGTCAAAAATGCGGTGGTTGATGGATGAAGATGGGCGTCTAAGCTGTGTTACTTATTTCTTTTTAAAATCTTGTCTCCAGAATAAAGATAAGGTTGAGCAGTGACTCCGAGCCGCCGACCTTCTCATCTTCTACGAGTCGCCGCTCAGCAAAAATATAATATTATAAAAAGACAAATAAAAAAAACAAAGAGGACCTGCGGTGCGTGTCCCTCGCTGGCGAACCGACGTGTGCCTTGACTGAACACATACAACAGCTTCTGACAAAATAATATGTGTTTATTCTGTGTATGAGTGTGCTGAGGACGTCTGACGCCGTGATCACACCCGCAGAGTTTTTGAAAGGGTACCCGAGCTTTATGTTTTGCCAGATTTATAAAAGTAAATTAACAATAGAAATGATAACTTATTTATATTGTTGCTTTTTCAAGGTATACTCCTCAGCACGGGGCAATCGATTGCGAAGCCAACGACATGTACCGGCCTGATGTTAAATATTGTTATTGTACTTATTCTATTTTGTGTATACAAACTTTAGACTATATCAGGACACAGCAAGACGGACGCCGTCGTCGCGCAAGAAGCTGTTGGCATCTTACGTCAATTAATATATTGCAGATTTGCGACAATGACATGTCATGTTCTGTATAGGGTTCGTCGATTCTGATGGACGCCTGACGAGGAGTGACATACATGATTAAATTGGTTAAGGTAAGTTTCTTTATCCATTCCTTTCTTTTGCAGGACGCACAAGAAGAACATCATGTCGGTTCACGAGGGCATCGGCGCTGACGTCCATGATGACCTTCAACCGTATCTTGAACATATGCTGTCAGATTTATAATAATAAAAATGAAGGCAATCATATGTTAATAAATCTGCGAGGTATCATGCAAATGATTTCGTTCAGACGCAGCGTCTTCTGAACGTGGAGTTGCTACCTTAGTTTGTACTGCTTTGCTGTGCGCGCACACTTTTGCTTCTAGTGCAATTTCTAGCAGCCGAGGATTGCAGGCATTTATCACTGGCGTCTGTTTCAGCAGCTTGCTTAATATACTAAACTTAGAAGTTTATACACCGTCACTTTTTTTAGAAGTATGCTCCAAGGTCAACCTATGTGGTTAACCAGAGCATCGAGAAGTTGATCCAGATGGAGTAACGGCTTGAGTATACTTCTAGACCATATTAATGTGTTTGACGGATGCATGTTTTAATTTTAAGGTCAAATGCAGCGGACGAAAACTGTGCCATTCTCTGGACGTGCAGGTCTTAAAATGTAAATTCTTGTATAGTGTTGAGCTTTGTCACCTATTTCAAATAACTTTAAGCATGACATGTTATCGACTATATGCTGCAAGGCATGACGATATGATGGATCCAGACATAAACGACAAGAATTTCAACTGGTATGATGGCCGCGATGAGTGTGGCCTGGCTTCTATTTACTCTCTTTGTATAATGTTTTGATCTTCGTACGTGCAGGGAACTCCATCGGGTTTTGCCTCAAGAAGAAGTCTATCCTGACCTGTGATCTGGAAATGAGTCTTTGCTCCTTTTCTGCAATATATATTTCATTTAGATTGTTTTGAACGTGTCATGCTATAAGTTTTCTCAGGCGATGCTGTGGCGAAACAGATATTCGCACGTATGCGCAGCACAAAGCAATGCACAACGGCGAAGGCGACGTAGCCTGGCTTCGTAATAATTAAGCATCTGATTTGTACATTTGCAGGAGTCGCATTCTTGGTCGACATTGTCCCGGTCAGCTTGGTACAAAGGCTTCGCGCGCAAAGGACTTCAGCAGATTCAGTGTCTCAGAAACGAATACATTTGTTTTTTAATTGTATAACAATGTAGACATCCATAGCAGACAGGACGTAACTCCTACTACGTTCGGCACAACATTCCTCGGCGTCGACGTCGAGGCACTTATTTGCCTAATATATTTATATCATATATGCATAAGCACAACACAAAATATCTAAATTACAGATGTTGTGCTGTCAGATAGCGTTGTGCGACAGCATCAGCGCAGCTGGGCAGCCTTTAAATAATACTTGATGTCCTTTTTTTTTGTACTGTATAATGAATAAAAAAAACGATCTGACAACATAAGGCAAGACATTCTTCGAGAATGTATGCTTGATCAACTGCTTTCGTGCGCACGGAATCAAAGCGACGTACGAGCGCGACGGTCCTCTGTCGGCTCTCCAAGACGGCAACAGTATGCTGCGGCCATTCCAGTGTCTTCGCTTCAACTAAAAGGCACCCACTGAAGAATAAAAAACATTTAATCATTTAAGCTAAGGAAAAGTTTGGTGTGGATTCCGGACAGAATTATTTCAGGAGAAGGCAAGTATATTATCGCTGCAATGAACCATTTCATTGCGGTTCAAGTGATCGGCCAAGAATACAGCGTGAACTTGACTCATCGCCGACACACATGGAGACGAGCGTTTCTTGCCCCGGACCTCAAGGCGAGATTTTCACAGACTAATATCGCAGACATTAGATAAATGTTATGAATTTCTGTCAGGTGCCTTTCTTCATTTCTCCTGAAGATCGCCAAGTTTACATTAATCCAGCGGTGGCTGATCGCGTCTTTCGCGTCGAGGTTCTTAAATATACTAAAAAAAGTTTTAAGCACAGCACACGACAAGATAGCAGGATCTCGCGGATGAAGACGATAATGATGCCCCGAGAAACAACGACGGCGACATTATTGGATCTGGTTTGGAGCAACTCGTCTGTCATGATGGACGTGGGAATGACAAGAATCCAGTATGAATCAAGTTAGAGTGATGAACAAGGTCTGCGATGATGCACGAGCTTCAGAAGACATCAATCAATCAGAACGACGCTGTGCCTGTTTTTTTTTTTTTAATCAGGATTGTGTAGTTTATATCAGCATCGTTTCCATCAAGTAATCATGATTAATGTTCTCCGAGATAAAGAACTTTCAACACGATTATTTTATGTTTCTTTAAAAAAGCTTGTAGTGCACAAGCCAGTAGCCTTCAATATATACTTGTTTAAATCAATGTGACAAGTATCTTACAAATGACAATGACTTTCTTTTTTTTAAAATCTAGACATAATGCACGTCGAAACCATGTTTTCTAAAAAAAAATGAATCTTAGAACATATATTAGCAAACAATTGCGTACTGAGGCCGCGATCATCGAGATGAACCTTCAGAATGCATATTCATGGAGGCAGACTCAGAGATGCTTTGTTTTTGCTTGGTGAAGATAATAAAGACTGAGTCGAGTTGTAATCATTCTTTACGTAAAACTAATATGTTTATTTATAATTCGTCTTTTACCTTGCAAGCGTTTAAACTTTTAATTTAACACAATGTTCGCATTCGCACAAAGGCCAATCGAGAATGGGAGGACGATGACGCTCGCAGCGTGGACGTGTTGCATGCTCGAAGTGCGGCTTAGTTCAGTAGTTAAATATATATTTATTATGAGTTAGCTGATATTTATAGTAGTGTATAGTAACGTCTAATGAAGAACTGCAATCGATTTTTTTTAGTACTTCAAACGGGTAGACTTTATTGTCTCAAACCAGGTCGGCTGGATTAACAGAAACCGAGACACGTTGCGGCGTGTCTTCGAGCCTGCAGACCGGCGACATCCTGGGGGGTTCCGACAGTTTCGACAACACAGATCATATGGATCCTCTAAGATTTGCAATTTCCCAGTATGTTGTCTGCTGTCGAATTGAACAGATACACGACATCACGATGAAATTCATACAAGAGATGGTCACGGATTCGACACTATGGGATGCCTTACCAGATCCGTTCGCAATGTACATTGATGGACGTACATGGAATCACTATATTCACAGCGTTATCTTCAGGGCCAGCCATGTGACACCCTTTGTATCCCTCAATTGCATGTTGTCCGGGCAGCGAGTCTTCAATGGTGTCATCCGCAGCGAGTCACTATCAGATGTTTCTCGTGCAACCAAGCGTTTGCGAGTATGGACCAACATCGCGTTGCAGATCAGTGCGTGTTGGCGATTTGGAGTGAAGATGTCGATGCCATCTCCGGTTGACACACAGAAGTCAAAACGAATGTGGGAAAGGGAAATTTACCAAGTCAGACGAAGTTTCTTGCTGCTGAAGTCTATATCGCAAGAAATACACAACGATATACAAGAAGTTTCAGAAGAACATTTCAGTGGCGAAGTAAATCACAATGACTGTGATTTATTTTTATATTCAGAAACCCAGCACCTCGGAGACTATACAGGTGGTGCCACAGACGGAATGCCGTGCGCGGAGATAATCGAACAATTACCGGCCTTCTATTTCAATGTGCAGTTTTTGAAAGCATTAGCTTGCACTTGCAAGTCTTTGCTGGCCGTTGTGAGAAGTACAAGTAACTGGACGGATCGAACAGTTCATGTTAATCAATTGTGGCCAGACGATGGAGCAACGTTTCGCACTATGACAAGACTTCTTACGTCTGCTAGAGCTATTTGCGTGAACTTGTCACAGGTTACGCAGTTCTCCAGAATTCCTTACAATGCTCGCCTGTGTTGGACCGTGAATACAACTCCAGTGTTTTTACAGGAAAGCACTTACACGGTTGGATTTCGGTCTGAAGCTCCACTAATGGGAATGGCATGCTTCAATGTGCATATTCCTATCGAGACTTGCGGAATATATATTGGTGTGGAAGAAAGCAGTACAGCTAAACGCTCTTATTGCAGAATCGACAACATTGGCTTGGAAGATATTGCATGGTCTTTCGGTCTTGATGATATAGCACCAGTTCTACATCGGTCCGCAAGTCGGCACAGACCACTTCTGAATCAGCGAAACACTTTTGGTATTCGCTGGAATCAAAAAAATTTCTTCATCGCTTTGAATAATGTGGGGGTATCCAGTGCGACTCTTCGAGATACAGAATCGCTTGCTGCTGAGCCGCTGTCTCATGTTTTCATGTGGATATTTTGCAGACAACGACCTGCTCCGCTGGAAATCCAAACGGTGCCTTCCCCGATCGACGTGCATGCAGTCGTCAGATGTGCTATCTGCAAGCGTGACTATAATCTCTCCTCTCCGCACTGGCGGATGTGTTCTCTTTGTCATACATGGATTTGCGAGGATCACAAGCGACTTCACCCAGAGAGACTCTGCCCGCATTGCGTGATGCAGCTCGGTGATTATATTGGTGGCAGTACCAATTTCTTCCCTATATTCGAGGAGTCGCCGGTGATCTACACGCCCGGTTCGTCTTCTCGAGTCATGAGATTATATCGATTGTGGGATCGTAGTATCACAATCATGCGATTACTTCCGAATGAGATTCCGTTCGAAGTGATGCAGGATGCGTTTGACAATGCGACTAGAAGAATCAACATCCTCGCGGCAGTCCCCGGAGATGAAATCAAGACGCTACTTTTCATGGCGGTGCCTGAGCTTACCGTTCGCGAAGGCAATTTATGTTATTGTTTGTTCATCATAGGGCAGTATGGATTAGATCAAGCTGTTGTCGTGCCGTTTCTTCCGCGACCAAGCTGGGATGGTTTGTGGTTATTCTTGGAGATCGCGTTTGGCTTCTCTAAGCTTCCAGGTTCGTCATTTGAAATCCAAGTGAATGACTTTGTGTTCACAGAGAACGATGACATCGCATGGCTTCCTTCACAATGCTTGGGGCGATTACTCATGACGTCGCCTGCAAACCAGCAGTTTGCACTACCGCCCTTTAATGGCACTCCGACACCTTTGCCTCGTTCTCAAGAAGAGTTCCTTCGCTTGTTTCGTAGCGAGTGGACGGCAGATAAAATTTATTATAGTAATTTGCGTGGCGTGTGCAATTTATGCAGAAAGCCTTTAGTGGAGAGCTGCCCTTGGCGCGAACTGGCGATACAGGGAAGATTAGGTTTCTTTTGCTCGCAGGCTTGCGCTATTGTTCAGCATACATTTCGCGTTAATCGACGCGGCGTGCAACACGCTTTCCAAGCAACGACTAATGTGCCAGCGTGTGTGCATCCACGCTTGCTGGAATTATACCATGGAATCAAGTATGCGTTTGGGCATGAAGCACGCAGGTTTCAGCTGTTGCCAGGGACTGTGACAGGACATCCGACGTGGATTGAGTCTGACGGTGTCCGGCTCGGATGCAGTCTAACGCAAGACTTGCCTGGCGATGTGCTCTCGTGTAGTTTTCCTGATTATTCTGGAGGATCTACTAAGGCAACTGATGAGTACATCCTCTTGACTCAACCTAGTGGATCTACTACATTTCAGCAATGCATGTCGATCGACAGAGTCAGGCTTCGTGTGTTATATTTCCTCGCTCGTTTAGCTGAAGACGATGCGCCAATGGTCTGCTTGCCCAGCCATTCTTTGTATACTTGCGCGAATTGTACAGCTACACCTGTTTTGCTTCATCCACAGCCTGTTCGATTTCATCATCTACCCGATCGATGGAGAACAGAAACACAGACAACTTCTCCGGCAGAAGACCCAAGTACGGTTTCTTGGGCGTGTTATTTTTGTTTTGGCCTGTAAGTTCATAAACATGAGATAATACTGAACGCTTTGGACGCACAGGTTGAGAGGATGGAAAGAGATGCAGTGCCTCAAAGTTGCGCACTCACTAGAGGGCGCACAACATCGTCAATTCCTGGAGATTATTGTGGTGGAGTCGCTATGCTTTGATTAATTAAGCACGCAGCATAAAATTAAAAAAACAAGATATAATTATCTGCTAATTCGCCGTGTTATATTTGCACTCAGGCATCCCCGGAACACATGGACACCGATGTGATTTTCGGAGAAGGCTGTGAAAGCATTTCTTTTACATTGTTATCCGTATTATATATAAATGAAAAACATGCAATCAACGCAGGAGGATGGACTGCACCGCTTGATTTCATTGTCGGTGCGGTGCTGGAAAGACAACCTCAGGGGCCAGTTTTTGAAGTTCCTGCTGATCATCCTACTTCAAGTACTTTTTTTCTTCATGCCTGCACAGAGCTTGCTACGACGAACGCTCATATACGGGACTCTGCTTTGCGATTCGAGTCTGCCGACCACAAGTACTTCTATAAAGAACAACTTGTTGGCTGCAGTGTAACTTGCCTGGCATTCATGTGTTTTTACTGTATAAGGTTTTTATGTGTTTTGTTAAGTGCGCAAGGTAACGACGCTTATACACGAGTTCTGTACACCTTTCGATTCCACATCTGCTTTATCGACTATGAAAAAAGGCAGCAATTGGCCGAGAGCAGAGTATGTTTCTGCTGATGCTAATTTTCCTAGCATCGCAAGCATGCTCATGGGTATGGATTTTTTTTACCAGGCAGATTTGGTAGCAGCGCTGAAAGCGGAAGAGCCAGATGTTGATGAAATCTGCAAGCTCTTTGCTAAGAGCCGCGAAAGCATAGACGGTTTTCATGACATCCTGACCCATTTCGTGCTGTACGACAACGAGATATTAGAACTCTGGAACAAAAGGCGAGACGAAGCTGCTAATTCCGGAACTTGGATGCATGCAATGCTAGAACGTGTATTCAATGGGTATCTCGTGCAGCCTGGCAGTATGTCTCCGGAATTATACATGGCTGTGAATCTCATTTCAGAAATCAATGATGTCCAAGCGTATAGGACTGAGTGGTGCATTTACGCAGAAGCAGAAGATCTAGCAGGGTCTATTGATCTGGTGCTCAAAAAAACTGGAGTCGCTGAGTTTGTGCTAGTGGACTGGAAGCGCAGTGAGAAACTTGCTCAAAAATATAATGGTTACGGAAAATTGATGAAGCATCCACTGCACAGCATCGAAGACTGTCAAGGTCAGCATTACAGGCTACAGTTGAACATTTATAAGTGGATATTGGAGAAGTATTACGACCTCGTGATATCCGAGATGTATGTTGTTTGTGTGCATCCAGTGTATGACCCGGATGGGTTCGTGGACGTCGTCCCCGACATGACTGAACAAGTGGAAGAGCTCATGCAATGCAGACGCACGCAGATTTTAGCTAGAAAAATGGAGGCTAACACAGCTGGAGTGAAGCATGCATTAGACCAAGTAGAAGCAGCTGGGATATCTCCGGCAGTGCCATCAACAAACAATGCTGATGTACAGGACGCGGAGATCGCCTCTACTACATCATTCCAAGTTCAAGATGCAGAAAATGAGAATGCTTTCGAGACAAGTTTCAAACATGATCTGGAAGGTGTACTTGATGAAATGGATGCCGAAACACCAGCAGCAGCTAAAAGAAGAAGACTTGCCCCAGGCGCTGCAACTCATGCTCAAGATTTCAAAGATTTTTTCACAGAATCTGACAATCAAATTGCAAGCGTGCTTCACACATATGAGTCAGATTTCCTTGCGAAGCCTGACGTCATTCTTCTGAAAACAAGAGGCCTTGTAAGTCGAGTCAAGCGAGATTTCGCGGAGATCAGCCTTGACTTGCAGCGGCTGATTGTGGTAGCTGGATACATTTCCGAAGGGCATATCGGGCCCACGGTCATGGTAGCAGATGCAGCGGCAATATTCTGGATGGTCGAAGGTGAACGCCATGTACGCGTGCACAATGGTTTTCTGTACATATATGATGCAGATGGTTCTTTCTTGACTTTCAAAGGCATTCCTCCCGAAGCGGTCTTGAGCAGAATCAAGAATTTTTTCACAATTCTTGAAGGAATTTTTAAACGAATGAAGCTTAATGTACCTCGAGACAATGTGTCTGTGGCGAAAGCTATCGTTACTGACTCACAAAATTTTCCGGACGAAGACTGCTTCTTTCATACTTGTCGGGCAGCGACTAGAGAAACGGCAGCAGTACAGTCTGATGAGGTTCGTCTTGACGCTGAAGGCAACGAGTACAGTGTAACGGACGACAAGAAGAAACACCAAGCCTGGAATCTTGGACTTGCAGATCTTTGTCGGAAACTTTCAAACATTCTGCGACGAGAGTTGATGACGACCCGGATGATAGCTCTTCTTGTGGAGTGGTGCGAAACTGATGACATGCGTCAGCCAGCGATTTGTTACGATGACATCTGCTTCCTATATGACCTTCCGGATGCAAGGAGTCCCATCACCGTGGTACGCAAAAACATTCTCAACAACTGCTATGTACGCGTACCACATCCTCTTCTGGATCCTGTATGTGCAGCAAATGAAGCGAGGTTGAAGAAATTTTACGAGCAGACTTTCTGGTGCAATCTGAATGTATTCAGATGCTTTCAGTCTGCTATAGCTTTAGCTAAACGAGGCTTAAACATAGATCGTTGTTTTATTGGAATATCGCCAGGTGGTGTTGGCCAGAGTTTATATTCCCTGCACCTTGCAGAAATGTATAAACAGAATCATGCTTTCTTTGATCCTCGCGTTTGGGTCCTAGACGAAGAACTACGCAAGCAAGTGGAAAGCTTCGCCAACTGCTTTATTCTTACAGGTCAGGAGGCGCCTGAAAGTAACAAAAAAATACAAACTGACTTGTACAAGAAATTCATCTCTGGCGACGGGATCATGGGCCGCAAGCCATATGGTTATTCTACACGCATGTTTCGAGTCATTGGGTGGACAAGACTAGAAGTCAATCGCATGATTGCGTTCCAGGGCGTCACATTGAAGAACTTACATTCAATTTTTCGACGAGCTTTGGTATGGAAAGGCAAGGCGCGATTCGTGCATCCCAAGTTTCTGTTGCGATATCCAGATCATGAACTTGATGGAATTTTTGCAGCTGATCCAAGTCTCGCACACTTTTTCACACAGACGCAAGCTTCGTGCGCTGGCCTGAAGCTACAGTGGGCTTTCGAGGAGAGGTACAACAAAGACATGTGTTATGAGGAAATAGAAGCGTATTGCAATGGTGGTGACCAGTACCTGACAGAGGACGCTATCAGACAAGCTTGCAGCATACCGATTCGAAATCGTCAACATGAGCCAGACGACGGACTCCAAGCAGTACTCGCTGCAGAAGAAGAAAGCCAAAAAGATATGGAAAAGCAAGTCAATGACTGGGACAATCTTCGTGAGCTTTTCATGGTCAAGCTATTGGAGAGCAGCTCAGACAGCATGACTTTCTATGCTTTCAAGAACATGACGCTATCTGGAAACAGTCCCAACTTGTCAAGAGACAAAATGTGGGACGAATTAGAAGACCGTGGCCTTGTTCGACGGAGTATTTGTAGAGGCAAAACAACAAAAACAAAGCCGGGAACCTTTATACCGAAAATATCTTTCTCAACGACGCTCCACGAGATATGTGGTCGAGAAGATATGAAAGAACAACGGATGGTCTTCGAGGAGCAGCACGATCTGCAGCGGCTTCGACAGTATGCATTCGGTCATACTGAAAGGAAAACTAATATTCAAACCCTTCTGCAGTACTATATGCAAGCTAAGAAAAGCGTCGAAAGCAAAGCGGGCAGGAAGACTTACAAACAGAATGCCTTTCTCAAGAACTGCCAAAATGCTCAAGTAAAATTAGAAGCACATGAACGTGCTATTGACGCCTCGCTTGCGGGGAGACGCATAACAGGCAAGAACAGCGTTCAATTGGAGACGCCAGAGTTATCTGAAGCAATCACAGTGACGAAACAGATCAAGTATTTCTACTCACCGGAAGCAACGTACAGCGTTAATTCTCGTCGATACGCTGGAAGCGGAAGTGCGCAGTCTATGTCCCGAAGATTGCAACTGCATGTGCTGGATGGCCACACGTGTGACCTCGATATTCAGAATTGTAGTCTGACGCTCTTACATCAACTTATTGTCAAGCTTGATCCCAAACCAGCCATGCCCGATGAGCTAGCGGCGCTACTGCACAGTCTCGCTCACAACAGATCTGATTTTATATCAAAGATCGGAACGTCAATGGCTGATGGGAAGAAGACTATCAGTGAACTTCTTCATGGTGGTAGTTTGCCTGATGCTTTGCAACACAATGCAGACGTGTTGCGCCTTCGCAAGTTGTCTATTTACCTGAGATGGGTGGCGTGCAATCTACTGTATGATGATTATATCAGTTTGAAAGACAACAAAGCGAAGCCGTTTCCTGAGGCGAGCATATTTTCTTTGATGTGGCAGTCTATCGAGAATTACATATTGCATGTTTGGACTGAGCACATTCTTGAGTCAGCAAGCCCGCCGGCTCACTTGTCTTTGCATTTCGACGGTGTCCGGATTTCAGAAAAACATATTCAAGATGTTGGCCACTACACTGAGCTGTGCGAGAAGAAGATCAAAGAAAGAACTTCTTTTGAAGTGAAGATCGTTCAGAAGAAGCTGCATCATTTTATTACTTTGGCAACACAAAAAGCTTCGGAAGTCAGTACAGTTGATGCTTTGCCAGATGCACTTACACTCCCTGGAAACTGCGTTCCCTGTGCTTTGTGGCACATGGCGCCCCTGGCGAGAAATTGTATTATTTCATCAGTAAACAATTCCCAACTGCAGGAAAACATTCAAGCAATGAAAGACAAAGCAAGATCATATCGGTCTTCCCAGAAATTGTGCAAAGCGGATCTTCTTTGCTGCGTGGGCTTGCCGGAAAATTCTGTGAAGTCATTCATTCTACATTACGAAGGAACTGGGTCTCCGCATTGCGTGAATGTTCAGATATCGCAGACCGGCGAGAGCGTGACAATCTTCAATGGCAGCACCAAGATGAAAATGACTATACAAGATTTTCGAGAAGCTTGTGCTTCTGCAGTGGACCGATCAACTTTCGTCAGCTTTTGGCGAAAAAAAGCAAAAGACACTTTATCAGAGTGGTCTGCAGTTCTACTGGATATCGTTGCCGGCGCTGAAGCAGGCCCTGCGGATTCGGATGCATCAGAAGACAGCATGCTGCCTTTGCCAGCGCGAGCTAGATATGAGTTCGACTCTGATGGTTGTCCATATGTTACAGACAACGTATTGCAAACACGGCAAAAGGAAGTGGAGCAAGTTCTTCAGAGCCCTATGACGACTACTGAAAGATCAGACGGCAAAAGACGTTGTCCGTTTTGTCCTTTTCGTGGCTTCAAGCAGGTGAAGCAATTACGTGTTCATCTCGCGAAACATCATACCAAGAAGACACAATTTGTGGCAAGCGGCACTAAGCAAGTGAAAGTGATCATGGCTCTGTACGATGATGCTGCATCTTCTCAGTCGGACTGCTCAGCACTGTTGCGAAGAAGCGCTCAAATTATGCGGCGAACGGTGGTGCCTCCTTTACCTGCGAACGTGAACGATATGGATCGGCGCATTCGTTTGGTTTACGACGCATCTGGCCCAACTTTCATGAACTTGACCGCTATCGGAAGTTCCGTGCATGTACGGCGTGCTCGCAATGTCTACTACACGCATTCCTTTGCAGATTTACTGCTGCGAGAGATGATTCTCAGCCACGCACAGGTTTCTTGGATTGCACTATTGTTTTTTTTAATGTCATAATGTTTCTGTGTGCTTGCCGAGATTCGAACTATATGGCCACGATGCCATATGGCTGCGCAGACATCTGGCAATCAACTGTCCTCTATGCTACCCTCACATGTTTCTCACTGGATGCCTATGCTAGAGGACATCACTAATTCGCCAGCATACAAGAAAAAAATGGACATGATGACCGCAAGTTTGGAACAAAACGATGAGTGGCGCTATATCAGCATGGACGCTACATTTAAAGTTTGCTTGAAAATCCTTGGTCAGGAAAGTTACAGAGCATCAGCGAATGTCAGAAACGATGCGCCGTTCCCGGACGATGTGGCGTGGCGAAGATTATTAACAATACGAGGAAGGTCGGGCGCAACATTGCTACTGCATCCATTGCCGTCAGAATCTTCAGAACACCTAGTAGAAGCACTGAAGGATAATTTTACACAGTCTCAACTGTTGTCTATTTTGTACATAGCCACAGACAGTCCGTCTGCGAAATTTTTTAAGCAAGCCAAGAAGGTTTGCCCGCAGTTGCAGGCCATGACTCTAGATCCCATACACTTAGCAATTGTTTACGAATATGGGTTCTGGAATAAAAAGTCTTCCGGTTCCAAAATGCTGCGAGCTATTTTAAAGAAGACGTCGGCCGTCGATCCTAGCATCAGAGCGGATTACTGGCTACCTTTTTATGATGGCGATATGTCGAGGCCACTGAATGCAGCCGAATCAAAGTACCGTGAAATGATATGGTCGCAGTCCATGCATGTCACGGAAGCTGACAAGCTTTTACGCATAGACGCGGAAAAGCCGTTCTATGATAGACTTGAATTCATTAAATGCATCGCAGCCTTGTGCAAGCGATTCGACCACGAAGTGATTCGGAAAGCTCCCGGGCCAAACAAAGAAATTTTCAAGATATTGTGGGCCGCATGCGCGCCAGACAGGCTAGAATGGCTTTATAACAACATTCGCTTACGCCATGTTTTGCCGCGTGAACTTTTGCGTCTACTCCCAAGCGGGACAGCAAGCAATGAAGCGCTACACGCGGAGATTAATTCGTGGTCGAAGACCACAAATTCTTTACACCGTTCAGCTTTAAGCCTAAAGTTGCGGTACTATCTGTACATTAAGAGGCTTTCGCGCTATTTAGCATCTTGTTTTCCATTGTCTCACATAACTACGGAAACCGTTCTTCTGGCTAGGTCTTTACATGTTTCACTTTGGTCAGATGATGAATGGAAAGCATGGTGTTCTGACCAAGATTCAAACAGTTGTCGCAAGAAAGCTTTTCTTCCTCTTGTTGATGCCTTCACGAATGAAAAGTCTTTAGTACAAGCATGGTTGTTTAAGAAGCCTTCTGCAAAGCGGAAGAATTCTGTGAATCAAAGAAAACTGACGCCGCTGTCTGTTCCACGAAAGCACACGATGACTACTTCTGGCGTGAAACGCCAGAAACAGTGATGTCGTGAGTCGCTCAGCCAGCAAGGCTCTCGAAAATTTTATTCTGACAACTGATTCGGAGCAAAAAGTAGAACAAACAGATTGTTATGGTTTGCACCAGCATAATATCGCAAGAATATCTGATGATACTGCGTTTGTGTTTGAGTTTAAGCTTAATGTTATAATTTTCTTAGTATATTTTTTATATTTTGATTTTGTGTTCACGGTATATATGCATTCGTCGTCATGTGATTAGCCTGTTAGTGAAAACTTATGTAATCTAGCATTTTTGTGTGTGTGCTTCTCTGCGAATTCATGATATCAGGCAATAGACATTTCGCAGTCAGCTCTCACGTATGTCTTGATGACAAAGAATGTAGTTTTACGAGAGATTAAAAAACATGAATACAAGACACAGTCGACTGATCCAGGCCAGCAACGTGCATCTCCAGTAGTGTCATCATAGGCTTTAATATTGAGCTGTATTTGTGCGAGTTGCATGTACCTGGTTGTTGCATGCTATCAATCCTGTGCAAGCTGTTTCTGCTCATAACTGTAGCGGCGATATAGTATCATTACTCTGGATAGTTGCCGTTAGCTATGCGCTGCCCGGTTTGTCGTGAGGAAGCTCTGACTCATGTACGCTTCTGAGGTTTTTTTTAAAACTTTTCTTGCAGCGCGGCTGTATGTGCAGACGCCGGAAAGATTCCTTTTTTTTTGAGGTTCGTGTGTTCGGAGCACGGGGCGACGAAGAGTGTCCCATTTGTTTTGAGGCGCAGTGTATAATAAATCTAAGATATTTTAACTAGTTTGATTTCGCCGAAGGTGAAGGAAAACCTCACCGCGCTGTACCCATGCGGCCACTCCTACTGTGGGCGCTGCGTGGCCCAACTCGAGGTTGCTTCTGTTTCATGTTGATGCATAGCTTATATAATTATGCTAATTATTGACTTTGTTTATGTAAATATTTCAAACTTGTATCGCTAAATTTTGCTAACTACACCTGACATCGTATAGACAAGTAATGTTGTGTCTTACTAAGAAGAACAATGCTTTATCTTACATTGAAATTTGGCAGGTCCACGACGCAGCTGGCTACAACCTAAGGTTCTCATCAGTGAAATTAGATCTCAGCATGACAGTCTGTTGACAAGGTCATCAAGCCGTTCCCGCAGACGTCCCGGACGCCGGACAGCCTAGTTCAAATGCAAAATATCACGTTTGATTTCTACAGCTTTACGCGATGTGGTCAAGCTTCGTCGTTAGTGCTGCTCAGATTAACGATTTGCTGATGGAGGAAGAGGTCGTGCTCTTAGACGTGATTGTGTATTTTTACTGTACATATAATGATGCTAAGCTTCGGCAGGTTTGGATCGACACCGGCCAGAAACTCAGATTTAGTTGTTCTTGAAGCTTCAGCTGAATATAAAACATTTTAGATCAGGCGCACCTCCGACCGTTGATGACTTCGGCATGTTCACAGAAGCCGAGGCATATTATGGTTGAGATACTCGTCTTGCGCGCTCGATGAAAGCATACTTATATGTTTTGGTTTCTGTCTTGCAATTTAGGTCCTTCAGTTCTGGCTCGACGACCAGGCCGGACATGTTTTTATTCACACATCTACTGTAAGCTACGTAAAGTTCATGTTATGGTATTGTTGCAGGCGTGCAGAAATTTTAGATGCAAACGAACTTCGACAAAGATCTTAAGCAATAGCATTGTTAGCATCATCTGCTTCGAGCATTATATGCGTTAAAGAGTCAAGAGTTTTTTCTTAGTCTTTATTTGCAAATGTTCTACGTTAAGTGTACTTCAGGTGCCGGGCGACAACGGTCAGATTCTCAGTTTCGTGTCTATATAGCATGTCATTGCATATAGTATTGTCTCGATCAGGCTTCTTGATCAACGGCGACGAAAACCTTCCTCCTGCCCAAGAACAGGCGCCAGCATATATAGACCATGCTTAAGACTTTATGCTTCTGTTTATCGTAAATCATATTATTCATACGTCTGTGCTAGTTAAAATATTATTATATGGCGGTAGTTGTTTAAAATGTATGACAAATTTAAGTAGTTAGCTTCAAGTGTTATTTAGATGTAAACGCATAGATGTACACGTGGAAACTATGTGATATTGACATTGCCGTTTTTTTAAAATCATTGCGGATGCATTCTCTTAATCTTATAGATCTTGCATACTCTTGCTTGGCAGGTGGAGGAGATCGTCAGGACCTGACTTTTGCTTGATCGTTATTATGTTTTAAGCTATTGATTTTATTTGTTTAGGCTGTTGGCCGTCCATTCCTATGGCTCGGCCACGGGCTTAAACTTGCACCTATAGATTTCAGGCTGTTTTTTGTTCAACACTCAGGCGTTTGGGTCGAGTGGGATCGCGAGTACCTGATCACGCAGAACGAGGCTCTAATTTCTTAAGTTAATACTCATTTTATTCGCATCGCCTTCTCAGGTGGTCCTGCTAATCGCTGGCACCGAGCAGTTCTGCGTGTTTGGCTCGTATGCTGTGGCGCCGCCGGTCCCACCGGGCTTTATTGCTCGATGGAACCGGACGCGCAATCACCATAATCGGCGCTGGGTCCTCGACATTCCGTGATGTAAAACTTACCCTTTTTTGCTTCGTATGTGTTTTACATAACATTTATATATTCAAATCTTTTCTTCCGATGCTTTGTAAACGCTGGACCCAGTGCGAGTGATCAGCGCCTGTGCGACAGCGCGTCTTCATATGCTTGAAAGAACGAATATGATTATTATAAGTTGCCGTTAAAATATTATGTTGTTTTGTCATAAACTAAATATATTTCTGCAAACGTGATCTACATAGACCTGAGGCACCAAGCTTCCAAAAGCTTCAGCCTGTGGAGGCTCCTAGGTGTCGGACATATTTCTGCAGACATGATTAACAGACAACCGAAACACCAACATTCAGATTCTTCAGCCTGTGCAGGCTCGTGGGATTCCAGTTTATAGTTTTTTTTTTGAGCCGATGAAAATTATTTTGCAGACAAGATATGCAGAAACCGGAAAGACCAAGCTCCCACAAGCTTCAGCCTGTGCAGGCTCCTATGTGTGGGATTCTGGTGTAAGGTTTTTCTGAACCAATGCATATTTTTTTCTGACTAAATATGAAATCGCAGTCAATGCATCTCCTTTTTTTTTCTGAGTCAAAGTCTTCTCATCTCTTATCGTTTATATCACTTGACCACCGTACTGAATAATTGTACACGCCTTTGAAGCTGAACCTGTAGCGAAGCTAAGAAGATTGCTGAACGAAAAAGATTGAAGCAGAATAGACTATCATATTTGTGAAATGTATATATGTATATTTACACATATATGATATATATATATATATGCTCATATATATATATATTACATATAATCCACAAGGCGGCCAGCAAGCAGCTCGGGGCTACCCCGAAGACGAAGGCTCGTCAACTGTGTCTCAGTAACCTCGATATGGGAAGATAAGGTATGGTCCTAGCCTATTCGCCTACTGTGGTAAGATCTAGAACTATCAAGACTATCCTTCTATACTTTAGATGAAGACCATTCCTGCCTTTACTAATCTTAATGTACAGTACAGTGCTGCTTCCAAAGGTTTCGATTGTCTAGGACAAGTTAGGTTTAAAAAGACGCATTAATATTCGTGCATTTATAGAAGGTGTTAGTGTCATGTACTTGACGACGAGTTCAAAGTCTTGCAAAACATCTTGAAGAATCTTCGACCCGAACTCTATTAAATATAATTAAAAGTAGTGATTGTTGTTGTTTGAACATATAGTAGCGTATCTTTAAATAGAAGGGACAGTCACAATATAAAAGCTATCCTAAACATCACGCTGAAATGTAATGTACGTAAAGTTTAAACAAATTCTATTTCCTCTGACACGTGCCGAAGGTGAAAAAAATTGAAGGATGAGGAGAAGGCACGATTCTTGATTACTTGCCAAGACAGGATATCATGCCTATAATACAAAGACATGTGATCAATTTTTGATATGTATCGAATTATATGTTGATCGTAGATCCTGCTGCGGACTTATGACAACATCTATTACCAAATGAGTTGAAGATTTTCGGAAAGCTGAGAATAAATGCTTTTTTTGAAAAAATTTAAAATAAACTAAGAAAATCACCATTTAAATTTTTTTCGTGGTTTTTATAGTGAAGATTTACAGAAAGCCCAGATGCAACAAAGTACATAGAGGTCCCTATCTCGTCTATACACAAGCGTAAGTCATATATGTTCATATGCAGTTAGAGACGCCGCCCTCGCCAGTCCCCGTGATGGCGTAGATGACCTTTTGCGGGGCGGAGCTGGGCGAAGAATCTGTGCAAACATTAGTTCCTGCTATATGATTATACAACGAGTAGTTCACAACTTCAGGCAATGCTTGATATGGTGCTGACAGCACTTCGATATAACCGATTCAATTGATAGCAAACGGATCATACGGGTATGTTGCTCTGTAGCAACATCTCGACGTGACATTCCCTTTGTTGTAACATCTTGATATGGAAGCCTCATTGAAGGTGTCCGTGGGGTCTGTCGTGCTGTGGCAACATCTTGACATAGAAATATCCTTTACGGTGTCTATGGGTTCTGTTGCTATGTTGGTGTATGGACATGGACATATCCTTGAAGGCGTCCCTGGGATCTGTCGTTCTGTTGCAGCAGCCTGACATGAAGATTCCCTTCAGGATGTCTGTGGAGAATGTCGTCCGGGGGAAAATACCTTGACAATAAGATGTCCTTCAAGGTGTTTGTAGTGTCTGTACTTGTGTAGCAACATCTTGACATAGCAGTTCTTTAAGCATTCGTGGGGTCTGTCGTTCTGTGACAACATATATTGACATGGAAAATCTCTTTCAAGGCGTCCGTGTCGTTCTATTGGAGCGTCTGGACATGGACATATCCTTGAAGGCGTCTGTGGGGTCTGTTGTTCTGTGGCAGCATCTAGACATGCAACTCCCCTTCGCGGTGCCCGTGGGGTCCGTCTGTGGTCTGTCATTCTGTTGTAACATCTTGATATGGATACCTTCTTGAAGGTGTCCGTGGGGTCTGTCGGTCTGTGGCAACTACTTTCTGTCGTTCTGTTGAAACATCTAGACATCGACATAGCCTTGCAGGCGTCGGTGGGGTTTGTCGTCTGTCGTTCTGTTGTAACATCTTGATATGGATACCTTCTTGAAGGTGTCCGTGGGGTCTGTCGGTCTGCGGCAACCACTTTCTGTCTTTCTGTTGAAACATCTAGACATCGACATAGCCTTGCAAGTGTCCGTGGGGTCTGTCGTCAGTCGTCCTGCTGTAACATCTTGATATGGGTACCTCCTTGAAGGTGTCCGTGGGGTCTGTCGTTCTATGGCAACATCTTGACATGGAAACATCCTTGACGGTGTCTGTGGGTGCTGTCGTTTTGTTGGAGCATCTGACATTGAAATATTCTTCAAGGTGTTTGTAGGGTCTGTATTTCTGTCGCCGAGTCTTGACATGGCAATTCCCTAAGGCGTCCGTGGAGTCTGTCGTTCCATGACAACATATATTGACATGGGAAATCTCTTTCAAGGCGTCCGTGGGGTCTGTCGTTCTGTGGCAACATCTAGGCACGCAAATCCTTTTCACGGCGCCCGTGGGGTCTGTTGTTCTGTTATAACGTCTTGATATGGAAACCCTATTGCAGGTGTCCGTGGGGTCTGTCGTTCTGTTATGACATGTTGACGTGGAAATATCCTTGAAGATGTTCCCGTGGTCTGTGGTTTTGTTGGAACGTCTGGACATAGACATATCATTGAAGGCGTCCGTGGGGTCTGTTGTTCTGTGGCAGCATCTAGACACGCAACTCCCCTTCGCGGTGCCCGTGGGGTCCGTCTGTGGTCTGTCGTTCTGTTGTAACATCTTGATATGGATACCTTCTTGAAGGTGTCCGTGGGGTCTGTCGGTCTGCGGCAACCACTTTCTGTCGTTCTGTTGAAACATCTAGACATCGACATAGCCTTGCAGGTGTCCGTGGGGTCTGTCGTCAGTCGTCCTGCTGTAACATCTTGATATGGGTACCTTCTTGAAGGTGTCCGTGGGGTCTGTCGTTCTATAGCAACATCTTGACATGGAAACATCCTTGACGGTGTCTGTGGGTGCTGTCGTTTTGTTGGAGCATCTGACATTGAAATATCCTTCAAGGTCTTTGTAGGGTCTGTATTTCTGTCGCCGCGTCTTGACATGGCAATTCCCTAAGGCGTCCGTGGAGTCTGTCGTTCCATGACAACATATATTGACATGGGAAATCTCTTTCAAGGCGTCCGTGGGGTCTGTCGTTCTGTGGCAACATCTAGGCACGCAAATCCTTTTCACGGTGGGGTCTGTTGTTCTGTTATAACGTCTTGATATGGAAACCCTATTGCAGGTGTCCGAGGGGTCTGTCGTTCTGTTATGACATGTTGACGTGGAAATATCCTTGAAGATGTTCCCGTGGTCTGTGGTTTTGTTGGAACGTCTGGACATAGACATATCCTTGAAGGCGTCCGTGGGGTCTGTTGTTCTGTGGCAGCATCTAGACACGCAACTCCCCTTCGCGGTGCCCGTGGGGTCCGTCTGTGGTCTGTCGTTCTGTTGTAACATCTTGATATGGATACCTTCTTGAAGGTGTCCGTGGGGTCTGTCGGTCTGCGGCAACCACTTTCTGTCGTTCTGTTGAAACATCTAGACATCGACATAGCCTTGCAGGCGTCCGTGGGGTCTGTCGTCAGTCGTCCTGCTGTAGCATCTTGATATGGGTACCTTCTTGAAGGTGTCCGTGGGGTCTGTCGTTCTATAGCAACATCTTGACATGGAAACATCCTTGACGGTGTCTGTGGGTGCTGTCGTTTTGTTGGAGCATCTGACATTGAAATATCCTTCAAGGTCTTTGTAGGGTCTGTATTTCTGTCGCCGCGTCTTGACATGGCAATTCCCTAAGGCGTCCGTGGAGTCTGTCGTTCCATGACAACATATATTGACATGGGAAATCTCTTTCAAGGCGTCCGTGGGGTCTGTCGTTCTGTGGCAACATCTAGGCACGCAAATCCTTTTCACGGTGGGGTCTGTTGTTCTGTTATAACGTCTTGATATGGAAACCCTATTGCAGGTGTCCGAGGGGTCTGTCGTTCTGTTATGACATGTTGACGTGGAAATATCCTTGAAGATGTTCCCGTGGTCTGTGGTTTTGTTGGAACGTCTGGACATAGACATATCCTTGAAGGCGTCCGTGGGGTCTGTTGTTCTGTGGCAGCATCTAGACATGCAACTCCCCTTCGCGGTGCCCGTGGGGTCCGTCTGTGGTCTGTCGTTCTGTTGTAACATCTTGATATGGATACCTTCTTGAAGGTTTCCGTGGGGTTTGTCGGTATGTGGCAACCACTTTCTGTCGTTCTGTTGAAACATCTAGACATCGACATAGCCTTGCAGGCGTCGGTGGGGTCTGTCGTCTGTCGTTTTGTTGTAACATCTTGCTATGGATGACTTCTTGAAGGTGTCCGTGGGGTCTGTCGGTCTGCGGCAACCACTTTCTGTCGTTCTGTTGAAACATCTAGACATCGACATAGCCTTGCAAGCGTCGGTGGGGTCTGTCGTCTGTCGTTCTGTTGTAGTATCTTGATATGGATACCTTCTGGAAGGTGTCCGTGGGGTCTGTCGTTCTGCGGCAACCACTGTATGTCGTTCTTTTGAAACGTCTAGACATGGACATATCCTTGAAAGCGTCCGTGGGGTCTGTCGTTCTTTCGCAAGACCCTGACATGACAGATCCCACCAAGATGTCCGTGTGGACTGTCGTTCTATTGCAATATCTTGACAGACAAATTCCTTCAAGTTGTTCGTAGGCTCGCAGGGTCTGTCGTTCTGTAGCAGCATATTGATATGGCGTTTTCCTGAAGGCGGCCGTGGGATCTGTCGCTCTGTCAGAACATATAGTGATATATAAAACTATTTCAAGATCGGATTCCTTGCTGCATTCGTGCGCGCAACTCCTTTCAAGAGCGTGATTGCAGTGCCTGAGTGGCTGGCAGCAGAGACCCGAAGAGCGCATTCATTTTCTGTTCCACTTGTCGCTGGATGGCTGCATTCGCGCACGCAACTCACCCATTTGCAGCCGTTATGGCTCGCTTACCGAACCGGCCGGGGGCACCCCCGCTCCCCCCCCCCTTTCCCCCCCCCCCCCCCCCCCCCCCCCCCCCCCCCCCCCCCCCCCCTCCGCCTGTCCCCTCTCAACCTCGTGTGGTAGCGCCGCCCCAGCATGCGGTGTTGGCTGCTCGCCGTCGAGAGGCGGCGCTGCAATTGGCTTGAGTTTGGTCAGAGGACGCAAAAAAAAAACATCCTGGAAAAGCAATCATACGTTGTGTCAGGCGTCTGCCGCTATGGAACGCCTGATGCAGACGGAAACCTTGCAGAAGGCAATCGTGCTTTCTGCACTCGGAAATTTCAGTATTTGTCCGGCGTTTTTTCGTTCAGGAGAGGCAGAAGTACGCGACGCCTGTGCTGAAGCCGGCGAGGGGCTCATGCCAGCACTTTCGTTGGCGCCAGTCGTTACTGCATACACCGAGGTGCGAATACCGATGCCGCCTCCTTACCCTCCTCCGAAGAAGGAGCTCTAGCCGCTCTAGCCATACAAATAACTTGGTACTCGAAGTCAGCATCCATGCCAGGAGCACAAGACTTGGCAACGAGTCAGTGACTCAGAGGAAGAACAGATTCATCATGTCGCTCACACACCCACATGAGAAATCAACGCAGTACTAAGTCATGTCTTGCAAGGCTGCGAAACGAAAGCCGTCGACGCCAAGAGTCTGCAGCTTAGATCAAAACACATCTGAGCTCGTTGAAAATGTAGTTCGTATGCTGTGTCAGGAAGAGACACAGCTGAAAAAAAAGAAGAAGGCCACGGAGGTAGTGGCTGTCACATTCGAAGCTTAGTATGGCATTAAAAAAAATCGACTACGTGTGTTCTGCGCAAGGCCGAGGAGCTGTACGAAGATGTGCAGGTAGAAGTGGAGGCGGCTGGGCAAGAGTCGGTTGTTACAACGGAGCGCTCCCCTTGGACCTCGCAGAGATGATATTATATAAGATGGTTTCGTCAGGACTTTCAAGCATACCCCGGAAACGCTTATAAAGCCCTAAAGCTCATGTCATCGTGACTACCCTAAACACTAAACCCTTACAACCTTAACCTTCCCTTTGTGCATTTCTGCAGACAGTTGCAAACGGTCTCAGAGGCGTTTGTTTTTTTGCTCTAGTCTTATGAAGCTTTCATAGGCTTCTTGTACATGCGAGCAAAGGGTCTAGGGTTTGAAGTGCGGAGGGGGGATTATGGAGTTTATGGTTGTGGATATGGGATTCGGATTTTACATTTTAAGATTTCGCATTTAAGGCTTGAGTGATACTGTTTTTTTTCGAAAAGACAACAATTACAGAATCCTAGACCTCAAATCATAAAAACATGGATAAGTCACAATATCAAATTAAACATTTGAATTCGCAGTTCTTGAGGCATTTAGTTTATGTGCCTTTATGGTTTCCATGCTAAAGAAGAAGCACGAAGCCCTCAACCTCAATAGCTCGGCGCGTCCCCAGACTAGCTCTCCATTGACATCCGGGTAGGTCGACGAGACAACGTCTGTGGGCCTTCGAGATCCGTTGCTGGAGGCATTTTACTAGGGTGATGCGGTTTATTAACTCTCAAGCCTCAACGGTCGCTTGATCACTGCGAGCCTTGCAGAACCAACAAAATGCACATACTGCAAGAGCCTCATTCGCATCGCTTTGTGTAAAGTCACATTGATTCCATGACGAATTTGTGTAAAACTATTTTGTGGCCAGGCGATGGATCGGTGGGCTTCTGATGCTGAGGGCGGCAAAGCTTCGAGAGACTGCAGTTTCCAAGAGGCCTGAAAACCTTGACCTTCGGCTACTGGTGTACAAAACTTGACTTTCGGCGTACTTTTCTACCCGAGCCTGGAGAAACTGCAGCTTCCCGGCACTCTGCAGACGACGGCTTGTAGGGACTGCGGCCCTGCAAGGCATACTCGTAAACTCTAAACCCTAAACCCTATTCCTCATTTAGGGGTATTGGACTCTTCGTATTTGCTGCAACTAGAGTGGGGAGAGATCCCTAGTACAACCATGTCCTTGAAACGTCGACTCTGGCAGCCCTTCTCGCTTCCTTATAGTAGCTTTTGAGGGTTTAGGCTCTAGGGCTGAGGGTTTAGGTTTAGGGCTGAGGGTTTTGGGTTTAGGGCTGAGGGTTTAGGGTTCAGGGTTCAGGGGCTCATGGTAGCATCTGAGACCCTTACAAGGGCCTTAGGGCCTGACAGGGCCCAATACCTCAAGCCGCTTGAGTCCTCAACAAGTCTTGGGTAGGAGTTTAGGGCTGAATCTGCTGGCAAGACACTTCTCAGACCGCGTCCTGCAGCTGGTTCTTAAGTGCATGATTCAGGCCGCCTAGGCCTGCACCCTTTAAAACATGTGAGCCCTTAAACCCTAAGCCCTAAACCCGAAACCCTAAACCCCACGGTATGCGCTGGAAGGCCGTGCGATTGCTTCGCTGGAATGGCTCTCCAAGCAGGATCAACCCCTCAGTCATAGTTTAAGGTTTAGAGTCGAGGGTTTAAAGTTTAGGGTTTAGGTTAGAGTTTAGGGTTTAGGGTTCAGGATTTTAGGCTTGAAGATCTGTGCCCGCCTAGAAAGCCCTTGTGAGGGTTTACGAAGATGAGGAAACCGAATATAAATCGGCCGAAATAGTAGAAGGTAAACTTAAGATCTTAGGATGCCCAGGAGTACCCTTGTTTCGTTTTTGAAGAGTTTAGGTTCCCTTATAAACCCCTTCAAGCAAATCAACTTGCCAAGCAAACTGATGTTTGAGGGTTTATTGAAGAGTCATCAAAATCAA
Organism: Symbiodinium natans; assembly: GCA_905221605.1. Lineage (NCBI taxonomy): Eukaryota > Dinophyceae > Suessiales > Symbiodiniaceae > Symbiodinium > Symbiodinium natans. The sequence goes on along the minus strand of CAJNDS010000585.1, from coordinate 4,217 downwards.
GGTGTTCAGATCTCTGGACAGTAGTTGTGCCATATGAGGCGGATCAGTCAGCCAGTGGGCACAAGCAGCTGGCTCTGCCTCTAGGTGCCAACAGTTTTTAGGTACTAGTTAGGCGCAGAGGGTTTAGGGTTTATGGTTTTGTTGTTTGTATATCATCTTGTGCTCTGGTAGTTGGCCCTACAGAGCCTTTAGACTTACAGCGTCCGGTGTCAAAGACACTTTGACAGAAGACGCGCTCATAACACTGCTCGACTAGGTGCGCCCACAACGACGCCGGAGCTCATGCCACCGGGGCATCGTACCCCTAATGCCTGTCCAAGCATATTTTTTTCATCTGCTTCATTCGATTCTGTTATATTCCTTTGCCGTTGCTAGCATCCTGTATTATATCTGTCTAGGCTCCGGGCTTAGGGTTTAGTGTCGTATCACAGATCTAAGGGTCTTTAGGGTTTGTCCGACGCACGCAGACGTGCCTAATCTTGACAAGTCAAATCCCCATTTTTTCCTTAAAACATGCGTAACTCCTCAAATTTGTAACTGTCACTAATAGGTCATATGACGAAGATCTGCGTAGACTCACCTGGTTGAGGTCTGGCGTTGTGGGTTTCGGGCAGAATTACGAATTAGCAATGGTTTGGGCCTGGGATCTTCTTCTTGGACTTTCTTTCGTAACATCGGGTTTCGGGTATGATCCTAAACCCTAAACCCTAAACCCTAAACCATACACAAGGTAAGCTTGCGATGAACACGTGGGGCATTTGCAGCTCCCAGTCCGTGCGCGCGGAGTGCAGCTAATCCAAGCCACTTGTAGGAATCAATTCCCTTGGCAACCATCTTTAAGCCCTAAACCTTAAAGCATAAGCCCTAAACCCTAAGCCCTAAAACTCCAGCTCTGAACGCAAAGGCCTGAAGCAGTTTTTGTGGTCACTGTAGTGGTGCATCAGGAAAATCAGGTACCCCGCCCCCCCTCTCAAATTACAAAAGAAAACATGGAAGGCGGGTGAACAGGTGGGTCAAAGTAAATCCCTGAGCTATAGACATCCGATCCTAAACTCTAGTAGCTGCCATCCATGATTGTAATACATGAAACCTGAAACCGTACTTTTTTAAAAAAAACATTAAACTCTAAACATTAAACCAAAAATTTTAAACCATAAATCTTAGACCTTAATTTTCAGCGTAACTGGCTACCAGAGCTTGGAGAAGCTGCAGCTTCCTGCAGCCTGCGTGCCGAAGCTTGCAGAGAAGATAAGTTTAAGGTTTATAGTTTGAAGCTTAGGGTTTTATAGTAGATTTTCTGGCTGTGTTTTCTCTGCTGCTTGAGCTTTGACTGCATACGTACCGGAGCCGCTGAGTAGCTGTATCGCATGATGAAAAGTCTATTGGCAAAGCATGCTTATTCTAATATATAGATTTATACTATTATTTTTTAATACACTTATAAAAAGTAAGCCAAAAGAACCCGAAAGGTCTCAGGCTCATATATGTATATATGTATATATGCATATATCATATATATATGTAATATATAGTAGGTATGATATATATATATGTATGTATATATATTATTATATATATATGTATATGTATATATGTATATATGTATATAATATATGTATGTATGTATATATGTATAATGTATACATGTATATGATGTATTATTTATACTAGGTTATATAGTATATATGTATATATGTTATATATGTACTAATGTATATAATGTAATATATGTTAATATAGTAATAATGGTAATATTGTATTATGTTAAAATATATGTATATATGTATATATATATATATGCACATATAAGAACTCGTCTCAAGAATGGCCCCATGCTGGGTGTCTGAGTGTTTATCCAACAACAAGTCAATGTAAAAAAATACGGGACTGACAGGCTCCCCCCCCCCTCCCCCCCCCCCTTCCAAGTAGGGGGCCTCGAGCCAGCACTGCCGACCGCCCTGGAAGTCCCGGTTGCCTGTGAAGATGAAATCCTCAAGCACAGGATTTCGTGGCTTAGGGTTTCGGGTTTTAGGATGCTGGCTACACGGCTTTCGGGTTTGGGCCTGTTGAGTCAGAGCAGCTTTTGGTGGGGGCAGGTATAAATGTTCCTCTGTATAAGGAGAAAATGTTCGTTTGGGCAGGAGGTTCCTTCTTCGACTGTCGCGAGAGGCTTCTGTGAAGGGGAGGATGCGGATGAGAATGAAGATGATGATGATCATGGTTGTTAAACAGAAGTTCTGAGTGAGTCAAAGAAGTCGCATCTGATGACGGGAAGGGAACTTTTCAGCTCTGCCGGTCCGGAAGACACCAGTTATACGAACGAAGGTTGCAGACTGCTCCTCCTGACTCCCCGTCACGTCTGCTGCGAAACTTAGCCCATCTTGGCACCCCAGCTCGCCCGTTACCCCAGGAGAGGTAGGCATTGCGGTTCATGATCGCATTGAGCCTGAGGTGCGACACTTAAGTTTCAGGACATCTGTGAAAGGCTCCTGCGGATCTCATGCTTCAGGGGTCCTTTGTAGAGGCGGTAACCTGGCCCTGCACCCACAAGCTGCGGAATCAGCAATCAAGCGAGACTGGAGAAGCAGATGAGTGCTCGGCCCATACATCGCACTACGTCACTACGGTCACTACGTGGCTCTTTGTGCACTCCGGGGTTTTTGGGTTTTCAAGTCGGGCTGGGCATCTGATTTCTCGCGCATTCTTCGTGAAATATAAACTTCACTGAGCCCAATGGTGTCGGCAGACTGAATTGCGTAAACGTATGTAAACGTCAGTGTCATGTCGAGAAAAGAGTCTGAGAACATAGGAAAGCTCAAACCGCACAGATCCACCTATCCGTTCTCGATTCGTCGAAAACAGGAGCGTGAGCATTCACATTCCTGAAGCGACTTTGAGTTCGACAAGGGTGTCGCAAGGATCATCTCGGGAACGTCAACGTGCTGGTTTTGGTCTGCGCTTCTGCCAAAGTTCTCCCAAGCCGCCGCACGCCCACCGGACAGCTATTGAACAGGTTCTTAAGAAATAGAATTGTTTCTTCGCTTTCGCGAACAAAATGCCTGCTGCTTTTCACAAACCTTCCCATTGTGACTTATTCTGTAGAGGGGTTTAGCGTGTGAAGCTTTGCGACGTCTCGTGCGGCACTAGTGATCCATTGGGGATCCAGACATGCACAAGGAATAGGAATAAGAATAAGATCTAAGGGGCCGGGTAACCCCATATGTGCATTTCTTTGGGCTGCCCTCGTGTGAAGAGTTGTGGTGCATCTCGGCCGGCGCATGTGAGCTCGAAAGGGTGCAACCGCCAGTGCTAAGGAGACGTATGCTCCGGTGAGGCCGTTGGAGCTCCGCACCCGGCCTGTGGAATCGATCGCCGGCAAGCGAGCTTTCGGGGATGCAAGCCCAATGCTATGGAGACGTAGGGTTTGGGAGCTGAGGGTGTAGGGCTGAGGGTTCAAGCAAAGGGGTTAGGCGATCTGGGTTTTTCGCCTGGGGACTGGGGGGTTCGGCCTTGGCTCAACTTGCTGGGCTGTCTCAAAAGCAGGCGCTCATGCAGTTGGGGTTTGGGGCTTAGGCTTTAGGGTGAAGGGTTATGGCGTGGACGCTCAATCCCGCGAGAGCCAGTCGTCCGTTCGGAGGTCCCCTTTTGGGGAAGTTCGTGAGACCTGGACACATCATGGCAGCTCTGCTCCCTAGGGCTGCGAGAGGACAGCACAGTGCAGGCGACAGACCTCCTTTCTTCCAATTGAGCTGGTCTGCATCTCTGGAACCAGAGACATTTGCATCGAGCATCTGTGCAGCACGCTTAGGAGGTTCACTGCTGTCAAACTTGATCCACGTGCACCCCAACAAACATCATGAAAGTGTCCATCTGATTCTGCGCTGGTCCCAACTCCAACATGGTCGCCAAGGGGATAGACCAGTCGGTCAAACAGGCATTGGGGGAGTTGAGATGTGATTGCTCTGATTGAGTCTGCTGATTTGCAGTTGCTTGCATGACACCTTCAGCGTCGGTCAGGGAGTGGCAGCCCGGCGCTCAGCCAGGGGTAAAGCCTCAGGGAAGACGTCCCAATTCGGTCCAAACACAACTCAGAGCACAGGATGCATGACGCACCGATCTTCAAGCACAGCGTGCTAGTGGCTCCTAAACGCTTGGGGTTTGATGCGCTTCGGGATTTAAGCGCTTGTGAGTTGAAAGCGAAGCCCCTATACAGATTT
>CAJNDS010000584.1:70000-109326 GCA_905221605.1 Symbiodinium natans | reverse complement strand
GTTGATATCGTCAATGCTTATGCAACTCCAATTGGTTGGGTCCGTTATCTGCCAAATTAGCAGAGACAAACGCAAGCCTAGCTACGCTAGCGTTGGTGACTATAAAGAATCGGAAATACTACCATCTCCAGATCGATGAAGGAGAAATGTTATGTAGTTTTTGTATTGAAGCCTTAGGATTTAGAGAGTGATGCCACAACATGACCATCTTAATGGCGCTTTTTCACACTGTTTTCGGCGGAATGTCAGAAAATTCTGCACACGAATGAAAATTGTTGAAGAACAACTGCGCGTAGCAGCCCTGAAACATGAAGGTTACTGGCATCGGCGGATCAACTTCGTCGTCGGTTGATCAACATGGGGGTTTACCAGTATAGACCACCAAGTAGTAGGATCCCCTGATACTAGGGACCCCAATAAGGCACGCCTAGTATCGTAAACCCCCCACATTAGGGTGCGGGGTTTAGGGTTGTCTACTCTTGAAGATAGGAAGAGCATGGCAAGGAACACGCAGAACCAACATGGCCACGCCGTTCATTAGGGATCTGCAGTCGAAACGCCGCCGGAGCTCGTGCCATGCAACCCGCATCCTCAACATCAGGAACAGGCGCCGAAAACCCTGCAGTCTACCGTACAGCCTACACCCCGACACGATTTGGGGCTGTCCGGAGATAGGGGTACCTTGTTGGGGAGTCCCTCTAAGGGGATTCTATTCTATTTAAGGGTATAAAAGGGGGTACCCCTATTTTGGGAAGTCGCCATTTGGAGGGGCAGAGTTCATGAACCATGGTATTCTGGAGGTTCCGGTTCTCCCGGGATCGAACTGGGGCCGATCCGACATCCTGGCCTTTCAATCTGTAAGAATTTTCGCGGGCAATAGGGTTTAGGGTTCACCCTAAACCCTAAACCCTAACCCCTAAACCCTGCAAAACTCGTGGTGAAGGCTTTGGAGGGGCCTCGGGCCCCTGCCTGAACCTGTGGTTTGGGCTTTAGGATTCTTAGGGTTTCTAGGTTTTTTTTCGGGTTTTCGGGGGTTACGCGGCTGGGTCGAGTTTAGGGTCGGTTTAGGATTTTGGGTTCCAGGGCGGGCAGGAGTGGAAGAAGTCTGAGTGACTAGTGCACCATCGGGTCTTCTGCTTTTAGGCTTTATTTAGGGTTTAGGGTTTAGGGTTTAGGGTTTAGGGTTGAGGGTTGAGGGTTGAGGGTTGAGGGTTGAGGGTTGAGGGTTGAGGGTTGAGGGTTGAGGGTTGAGGGTTGAGGGTTGAGGGTTGAGGGTTGAGGTTGAGGGTTTAGGGTTTAGGGATGTTTAGGGTGTAGGGTTTAGGGTTTAGAGCCTCAGGCTTTGATTGCTTTTGAGCCTGTACCTGACCACCCTCTCTTCGAGAGAGTAAGAGAGGCGCCTGCCAAGCGAAACTCATTCCGGCCCGACACGCCTCTTCCGCATTGCAACCAAGGCCATCTCAAGTTGGTTACCCACCCTAAAACCCTAAACCCTAAACCCTAAACCCTAAACCCGAAACCCTAAACCTTTAGGGCAATGGCTTTGGGGTTCAAGGCTCCTGAAGGGCACGTTGGCTTCAACACTTGAGTGCTTTGACCGGGGGCTCGAAGGTTGAAGCGTATCACGGGCGATGACTTGAGAAGCCTGTGGCCCAAGAAAGAAGCGGGTTTAGGGTAGCTTAGACCGCCAATACGCCAGGTCTACAGTGTCGCTTCTAGCCGGGTTCTAACCGGTTCTTGCCGAGTTACACCCTAAACCCTAAACCCTAAACCCTAAACCCTAAACCCTAAACCCTAAACCCTAAACCCTAAACCCTAAACCCTAAACCCTCAACCCTAAACCTCATGAGAGCCTGCTATGTTCGCTCAACTTGATGAGGTTCGGATTGTTGCATGGCATCCTGAGCCCCCAAGCCCTAAAACCCCCCCCCAAGCCCTGGACCCTAAACCCTAAACCCTAAACCCAAAACCCCCCCCGAAAACTGCCCCCAAAACCCTCCACAACCCCCATAAACTCCCCCAAAACCCCCCCTAACCTCTACATCCCCGGAGCTCCCTCAGAGGCTTGTTGAGCCCCATCTGGGCCCTTGCGTCTACTTCTTCACGGCCCGCATCATGCCGTAGACCATCAGGCCACTGACCATGGACTTGTGGAACTTCTCCAGGGTGTAGACCTGGGGGGTTTAGGGTTTAGGGTTTAGGGGTTTAGGGGTTTAGGGGTTTAGGTTTTAGGGTTTTTAGGGTTTTTAGGGTTTTTAGGGTTTTTAGGGTTTTTAGGGTTTTTAGGGTTTTTAGGGTTTTTAGGGTTTTTAGGGTTTTTAGGGTTTTTAGGGTTTTTAGGGTTTTTTGGGTTTTTAGGGTTTTTAGGGTTTTTAGGGTTTTTAGGGTTTTTAGGGTTTAGGGGACTTAGGGGTTGAGGGTTTCGGTGTCTCTGCTCAAGCACCAGCGTTTTGTGTCCTCACGCCCCTGTGAGGCACATCTTGTTGTGACCTGGGGGTTTAGGGTTTTGGGGGATTTAGGGTTTTTAGGGGATTTAGGGGGTTTAGGGAGTTTAGGGAGTTTAGGGGATTTAGGGGGTTTAGGGGATTTAGAGTTTAGGGGATTTAGGGTGTAGGGTTTAGGGGGGGACTCAGGGTTCAGGGGACTTAGGGTTTGGGGTTTAGGAGATTTAGGGTTTGGGGTTGAGACACGGGTCTTCAATCAGCATACTTACTCGGCTTCATGGCAAGATTAGATGGAAGCCTTCTGCAGACCTTTATTGGGTCCACAGGGGGTTGGAGTGCGAAAGTTAAATATCTTGGTTTAGGCTCTTCTTCAAATGGCAGTGTACCAAGAACCCAGAGTCAAAAGAACCGGAAAACGCTAAGTGAAAGCGTAGGCGGCTTCAGAGCCTACGGGGCTGAGGTCCTCAGGGCTTCAGAAGGCTTAAGGTTGCTTTTTGGGATCCTGAGCGAACTTTCAGGATGCTGCGCCTCTCTAAGGGTGGTGTTTATGGGCCTTCATATGGTGCCCTAAGCTCCTTTATAATAAATAATATATAATCTAATATATAATATAATATAATATAATATAATATAATATAATATCGTATAATATAATATAACGGGTTCTGCTGAATGGGCCCCTGGGTTGTATAGGGTATATGAGGGGTCCCCTTGTAAAGGCCCGTGCTGAGGGACCATGACTCTCCCCTTAGCGCCTCGGGTTTAGGGCCAGCTGGGCGTTGACCGATGGCTCCCACCGGACACACGCTCCTTGAATAAATCAAAGCGTCAAGTCTACCCTAAACCCTGAACCCTACACCCTAAATCCAAGACCCTTCAAATCGGCTTCCCGCATTGCCCTAAGCCGATGGCCAAGTCCTCAACCTCAACATCTTTGGGTTTAGGGTTTACAGGGCGATGGTTCTGGAGTGCTAGGAATTGCCTGCAACATCTGCCAGGGTGGGTTTTAGGGTTTAGGGTTTGCAGGTTTTAGAATTTGAGGGTTTTAGGTTTTGGCTTCAGGGCTTAGGACGCTAGGGGCGGGGGTCATTCTCACCCTGCACACTGAACTGACCCTTCCCGCGAATGCCTCGCGCAGGAAACCAATGAATGCACCGGGGCCTTTCCTGGCGCAACCACGCAAGGCCGGTTATTGGGAGAACTTAGCCTCATCTCCTGTCCACCGCAAGACAAGCCCCAAGCCCCATCCCTTAAACCCCCCACCCTCCCTCCTATCCCAACGATCATGCAACAATCATGTGCCACAAAGACACGACCAAAAAACCCTCAACCCTAAAGCCTCAGCCCTAAAACCGCACTGTCCGCGACGTCTCGGGTTTTGGGGGACTCACAAACGACCCTAAACCCTAAACTACGGCGGGGGGGGGGGGGGAAGTTGGGGGGGAGGGGGGGGGTGGAACTGTAGACCCCCAAACTCCCCCTGGGTGTGGAACCGGAAAACCCCCAAACTCCCAAGTCGCAAAACTCCAAAGCTCTAAACCCTCTGCCGAGGGTCAGGGTGTAGGGCTTAGGGTTTAGGGTTGAGGGTTGAGGGTTCGGGGCTTAGGGCAGTGTGACGCTTGCCCAGACAACAGACTGAAATGTTCAAGTCCTAGTTAGTGTAATTCTCAGGAATGTCAGGAGCCCCGTCGTATCCGTCAAAACGCCACCTTGAATAGAATCTTCCACAGAACCCTATACCACAAAAAAACTGGTACGAGAAACAACCCTAAACCCTAAACCCTCAACCTTAAACCCTAAACCCCAAACCCTAAACCCGAAACCCTGACCCTACATAAACCCTAAACCCGAAGCCCTAAACCCAAAGCCCTAAACCCTAAACCCCAAACCCTAAGCCCTAAACCCTAAACCCCTCGAGCCTCAAGGTGACTTTGATCCAGTACCAGGGCGACCAAACACCGACCTTGGCGTCTCTTGCGGCTTGAGAGTTTTGAAGGCCTTTGGAGGGCTCTTGGGGGGTTTAGGGTTTAGGGTTTAGGGTTTAGGGTTTAGGGTTTAGGGTTTAGGGTTTAGGGTTTAGGGTTTAGGGTTTAGGGTTTAGGGTTTAGGGTTTAGGGTTTAGGGTTTAGGTTAGGGTTTAGGGTTTAGGGTTTAGGGTTTAGGGTTTAGGGTTTAGGGTTTAGGGTTTAGGGTTTAGGGTTTAGGGTTTAGGGTTTAGGGTTTAGGCCCCTCTAAAAAGGGAACAAGGGCCTTCTCCAGGTCCTGGCAGAGGTCTGTGCTGAGGCCCCCTGGCTTCTCAGGGCCGCGCCCACACGGAGTGGCGCCACGCCGGCAGCGTCTGCTCAGTCCAGTCAGCCGTGTCGACCTGCGGTGGCTCGCGGCTTTTTGGAGCTTCAGGTGCCCCCAAACCCTAAACCCTAAACCCTAAACCCCAAACCCCAAACCCTAAACCCCAAACCCTCAACCCCAAACCCCAAACCCTAAACCTCAAACCCTAAACCCCAAACCCTAAACCCTAAACCCCAAACCCTAAACCCTAAACCACTCCCCCTTGGACTCGGGCCTCCTCCAGCAGCTCAGTTCCTTCCAGGTACTCCTGCGAAGGGCCGACTTCGGGACTTTAGGGATCGGAGCGCTTAGGGATTTAGGGCTTTAGGGTTTAGGGTTTATAAGGGTCTAGAAGGGTTTAAAAGGGTTAAAAAGGGTTTAGGGTTTAGGGTTTAGGGTTTAGGGTTTGGGGTTTAGGGTTTAGGGTTTAGGGTTTAGGGTTTAGGGTTTAGGGTTTGGGGTTTAGGGTTTAGGGTTTAGGGTTTAGGGTTTAGGGTTTAGGGTTTAGGGTTTAGGGTTTAGGGTTTAGGGTTTAGGGTTTAGGGTTTAGGGTTTAGATCCCATTGCCCCGAGGGAGTGGGGGCCTGGGACACCCCAAAAGCGTCAGAGGTTTAGGGTTTTAGGGTTTCGGGTTTAGGGTTTAAGGTTCCGGGTGTAAGGTTGAATGCGGGCTTCTGGTCCTTAAGTTCTAGAGGCTCATGACATCTCTTTGGTCACATTGGTGTGTGCTTAGAAACTCGCTACCATCCACGTTGGATGTGCGGAAAGGCGCGTGGTGTGACTCGCATGTCTCAAAGTAAGATTAAGGATGCCCACAAGGGTTGTAGGTTTTAGGGTTTAGGGTTTAGGGTTTAGGGTTTAGGAACTTATTGACGGCATACCCCGTTTAGGGTTTCGAGCGCCACCAAGATTGCCTCATCCCTGAACCCTACACCCGCAGAACCATTTGGAGCCCGGAAGCCCCTAAGCCCTACAACCTAAACCGGATTCAAGGCAAGGTCGTCATTGTCCCCTGAACCCCTGAACCCCTGAACTCCCAAACTGTTCAGCCCCTAAACCTTCGCTAAACCCCTAAACTTTCCCTAAACCCCAAACCCCTAAACCTTCGCTAAACCCCTAGAAGCCCTAAAGCCTCTGAAACCCCTAAAGCCCGCAAACCCCCAAAACCCCTAAAACCCCTGAGCCCGTTGAGACCTCTGCCCGCCCAATCGGCCGGATGCCTTGTACTTGTTGAGGGAGATGAAGTACGGATGTGTCCACTCCTGCTTGAGTCCCATGTGAAGCCTAACGCTGAACCCTAAACTCTAAACCTAAAACCCAAAATCCTGCTGAGGTCTCAGGTGGTCGTTTTGGGTTGTCCAAATGGGCGCCTAGGGGATTGGATCAAGATGGTGAGTTTCAGTCTGGTGGTACAGGGACATTTGGGCAAGGCAGTTCCTCGATTTCTGGAAACAGCCAGAAACGGAGGCTCATGGTGCAGCCAACGTACCGCTTCGCTAGGCACTTCGTATTCTGGTGCTGGTCTAGACATGGGTGCCAATGTACCACCGGACTTCGGTCGCGACACCAGGTAAACACCCTAAACCCTAAACCCTAAACCCTAAACCCTAAACCCTAAACCCTAAACCCGAAAACACATTGACAGGCGCCAAGAAGTTGAAGCTGGGCAAACCCTAAACCCTGAACCCCTTGGTGTTCAGAGCTGGCCGTCCGCCCCTGAATCTGAACACGCCCGACAGGAACGCGAGCTGAGGCTTGCTGCCCGTAGGGTTCATAGGGTTCATAGGGAGTTTACAGGGTTTATGGGGCTCATAGGGTTTGTAGGGTTAATAGGGTTCATAGGGTTTGTAGGGTTTAAAGGGTTCATAGGGTTCATAGGGTTTATGGGCTTCATAGGGATAGGGTTGAGGTGTGTAGGGTTCACAGGGCTTATGGGGGTTTACGGGTGGACTGGGGTGGACTGGGGTGGCAGTCCCGGGTCCCTGAAAGGGCAGCTGGACTGCGAGGTGGTGGAGACGACAACGCCCTGCACAAACCCAATCTGAATCCTAAACCCCAAACCCTAACCCCTAAACCCCAAACCCCAAACCCTAAACCCTAAACCCGAAACCCCTTCAAAAACACCCCCAACGCGGTCCGCATAGAGGAAGTTGAGGGTCTTCCTCTCCTCTGCGGTGAAGATGGGAACCTCGGCTGCCCCTTTGAGGGCTTAGGGTGTTTAGGGTTTAGGGTTTAGGGTTTAGGGTTTAGGGTTTAGGGTTTAGGGTTTAGGGTTTAGGGTTTAGGGTTTAGGGTTTAGGGTTTTAGCGTTTTAGGGTTTAGGGCCTAGGGTCTAGGGTCCAGGGTTCAGGGTTCAGGAAGGTTTAGACCCCCACAGCAAGTACCTTGCAAGACGAGCTTGACCGTCCCCCAATTCCAACCCAGCTGATGCTGATGATGCTCGCCGACGTGGCTTCCCCCGACGCCCAGAAAGCACCTCCAACGCCCAACAGCACTCAGAAAATTGAATTTAAGCACCAAACTCTTGGGGATATTATACCCTAAACCCTAAACCCTAAACCCTAGACCCTAAACCCTAAACCCTAAGCCCTAAACCCTAGACCCTAAACCTAAACCCTAAACCCTAACCCTGAACCCCCAAAACCTCCACACATAGGCACCTGGTTCCGAGGTCCCAGCTGGATCCCTTTCGCACCACGTGGCAACTACCATATTGCCTCAGCTCAGTGGGCCTAAAGCCCTAAAAGGGTAAGATAGGGTTTAGGTGGGGGTTTCCGAAAAGGGGGGGGGGGGGTACCCTTTTGGGGGCTTTTTTTAGGGGATCTGTAGTATTTGGGGGTATATAAGGGGCACCCCCCATTTTCGGAAATCCCTATGTAAGGGTTCAGGGTTTGGAGTTTCGGGCCTCGTTGGGAGGCCAAAACAAGGCAAAAAACCCTTTGACCCTTAGCCCTAAACCCTAAACCCTAAACCCTTGGACCCTTGCAGGTTTTGAGATTTACCCTTCTGACGCGGACCTCTGAACCTCCAATCACATGGGAGCTGGCAATTTACATAGAGACAAACTAACCATGCAGGGATCACACTGTATCATAAGCTTAGGGTTCAGTGGCTAGTGGTTTAGGGTTTAGGGCTTAGGGTTTAGGGTTTAGGGTTCAGGGTTCAGGGTTCAGGGTTCAGGGTTCAGGGTTCAGGGTTCAGGGTTCAGGGTTCAGGGTTCAGGGTTTAGGGTTTAGGGTTTAGGGTTTAGGGTTTAGGGTTTAGGGTTTAGTATACCCCAAGAAAAATCACGTACTGGAGTCTCGGCGTCTGCAGATTCTGGCTAGCGTAGGCATGGCAAGGAAGAGCTTGATCGCTTCGGGCCGTCTGCTGGAAGCTCTGAACCCTGAACCATTTAGGGTTTAAGGTTTAGGGTTTAGGGTTTAGGGTTTAGGGTACGGGGTACGGGGGGCAACCAAAGGGGGAGAGGGATCAACCCCAAAGACCGCCCTGAACTTATATTCCCCAGATCGACCAGCACAACAAACACAGAACACGGACCAGGAGAACCAGGGAAGGGAGTAAAGGGGGCCTATGCCTAAGCACCTAGGAACCAACCCCAACCCCAACCATGCGGGCTCTACCTTTTTTGAGCTTGTGGCCTTAGTACTTCTGGCCATCCTTGAGCCAAACAAGATTTCCGGGTTTGTTAACCCTTCCAACTCCCAACACTAACCTTTTCTACAATACCAGCTGCAGCTCCGCACTCCCCCTGTCCTAGGATTTCCTAGGACACATTGGAGGTGCAGATCTTTGGCCAAAAACTGCCATTAAGGCAGCAGCCAGCTGCTTGAAATGCACAATATGGTTTTACGTCTTCCAGGACGAAATTATAGCACATTGGCTAAATCCCCTAACCATAGAGAATCTTTCTTCCACCGTGATCCTCTTATCCTTGAAGACTCTTCGGCCTTCTTCACCACAAACCGTGGTCTTCGCTACGCGAAAAACTACTGACTTCTACTATCAGGGATTTCCATACCCTTAATAGTAACCACCACATTTTCAGCACATTGGCCGATCCAGCGCACCTGTCTCCAGAAAGAGAAAAACCATCCCTTCATCCATACCATCCAGTCACTTCTTTTTCCGATGGTTTGCAATACTGAGGTGAAGTTGCAGCAGAATATACTCCAGGTCCGAAACTGCAAGAACAGGATCCTGCACGCACCTTTGAGGATACCAATCCTTCTCTCTTTGCGTCCTCAATCGCTTGGCAAGATTGACCCAGCTCTGCACTCACAGCGGTAGACGCTTGCGCATCCACATCAGAGGGACGATCCTTTTCCTCAGGACCTTTCACCACCACCACTTCTTCCTTTTTGGGGCTCTGACTTTTCTCCTTCTTCTTCGCCTTTCCACCGACGTTTGACTTTGTGCGCATTTTCGAGGCCTTTTCCCCTGCAGGAACCACCGCATTGGATGATGATCCACCCTTCTCAATGGTCGCCGGCATCTTCTTCGGCTTTGGAACCAGGAGAGTGTAAGGATCTTCGATAACTGCAGTTTTCCTCTTCTTTTTAACCTTTTTTTACCTCCTCCTCAACGGCAACCTCCGTCTCAGAAGTCTCAACCACCTCCTTTTCGGCAGGAATATCCTTGCTGGACTCCCTTTCTAGGGACCTCTTCTTGCCCCTTTTGGAATCTTTTTCTTCTCCCACGTTGGCTCGCTCGAACCATATCCTCAGGTCATTGACCCATTCTTCCACCTCCGCGAGCGAAACCTCATACGACTTCACTACTTCGTGAAGTTCCAGCACGGACAGCATACCAGTGGTCCACGAAACCCATTCTCTATCCATCTGGTCAGTATCTCCATTGAACTTCAGGAGTTTGAACAGTGGGTCCGCCTCTGCTCGAGCCAAATCTGTTTTGCCATTGGACAGAAATGAAATCGCCTCCATCAACAGTTCCGCCATTTTGGTATCATCGTCATAAGTCATGGAATACTCCTCACCATCATCGAACTGTTCAGGAGAGATCTCCTTTTCCCCACCTTTTGCACCAGAACTTCTCCTTGGACCATCCCTTGGGGGCGTCCTTGGAGACCTTGGCCTCTGTTCATCCAGCGGATCACCATGCTCAAAAACACACCTGTCACCATAACGACACTTCCCAGACTGAGCAAACTGGATGCACCTCACACCAGTTGCATCATGCGAGAACGCACACTTCTTTCCAGCGAAACAGGGTCTCCCCGCCACATAGTATTTACACCAATACGAATGCAGCACCACATCATCTTCTGAATGGATGAATTTGCAGTCTTCACCAAATTTGCAGCGATCTTTTCCCTTACTGAACCAATAGCAGAAGCCTTTCTTCCTCTTCTCCAAGCGCTCCGCCTCGTACCGGTCCATAGGGCGATTCTGCTCTACATGAACATTGCCATGTGCCTGAGAACTGCTCCCTTCACCCAAGGTGCTATCAGTACTTGATGCTTGGAGTACAGCTGGAAAACCTGGCCTTGGTCCTACCACCTTCATGATTGGTTTTCCGCCAGCTCCTGAGCCACGCTGAGACGATCCAAAAACATTGAACTTCTTCATGAAGGCCTTCCTAGTGCCGATCTTCTGCACCCTTTTGATTGGATGTTTCATTGCTCCAACCTTGCATCCAGATACGTTTAAACGACACAACCTCCTATACCCAGCTCTATATCCCTTTTTCCAAAGAGCCATAAGAATTTTAGAGGCAGTAACATTCTCCACCTCTACCTTTTCCAACGGTCCCTCACTTCCCGGAACAAACCCATCCAACCCATCCATATCTGAAGACCTTTCCATCTTTTTTGACACCACTTCGTCGAGGTAGTCTTCAGAGATCCAGGGTAAGTTCCTCTTAGAGGAAGGATTGTCACCATTGTTTGGTCCTTCACCAGGATACCCCTTTGTGCTGTCAAAGATCTTACCAGTAGTGCGGTCCTGCGTAGAGAAATTGGAAGCAACGCGAGAGTACACTGACCACAAGAAAATCCTTGTGCCCGCCAGTCTTGACGACCCACTGGATGTCTCCTCTTCCGGAGAAACTTCTGGCGCTTTGCCATCCCTTCCAGTGTCACCAATTGTCTCACCTCCAGCATCTTCAATGGGAATAAGGGATTCATTGTTCCCTTGACCAAGTACCGCATCTTGTTGATCGGGGATCTGCAGCACCATTCCTGTAGGATCCACTTCCTCATCAGCATCGTCGTCCTTTCTTTTCCAGAGAACCTCCAATTGATCAGCGCAGGTCGCCGCCTGAAGGAACTCCATCATTTGGTCCCTCCCGTGCTGCCAGAGAAATTCGGAATTCACCACTGTCCCTTGGCCTCCTAATCTAAGGAATGGAGCGACCAGATTGGCGACCCTTGCCATAAGTTCCACATGAACTTCCATGCCTGGACTGCGACTCCAATCATAGGCTATTGCCTCCATAGCAGTTCCAAACTTTTCAGTATTTCTGAATTCCTTTTCTAGGCCAGGAGAAAGCAGCGCACCCATCACCGAAAGAGGATAATTTCCCACCACCGGCAAGCACGGATCTTCATGGAACGAATGATGCAAATCTCCGTAGTGTCCTTGATCTCTCCTTTCAAAAAGGAGTCTCCCAGTGTTCAACTGGGCATTCAGTTCATCCACTTGAACCATTTCAGCACATATTCTCTGTGCCGCAGTCGCTATTGCCGGCCAGATAGCACGATCTGCCAACCCACGACGCGTAACCCAAATAGTTGTTGCCGACTGAATCAGTGTACCAGGGTCATATGCCATGACCACCAATGCACCATCATCCATTTTCTGATCAGCATCATCTTCCAGTGCCAGGTTCAAATCCTGTTCGCTTGCACCTTCAGATGACATGCTAATAACCAAATTTCGATCCATTTTATTGGACCCCTTCTGATAGTCCTTGTGCCCCACAGGCAACTTGCCGACAGCAACCTTCCAATAAATCCGATTCAGAAGACCTTTAACCAGCAATTGCTGAGGAACATTCTTCACCGGACGAACATCCAATGTCTTCGCACCATCACCACGGAGTTCATTGCTCCCACCTTCTCCTTCGTTTTGGTCAGTCTCCTCGCCAGGAATTTGCACTGCTCCTTCCAGCGCCGTCTCCTGTCCAGCCACTTCTTGCCCAGGAAGAACTTGAGCGCCTTCAGATACATTCACCTGTCCAGCAACACCTTGCCCAGGTAAAACCTCATCCGTGGAGCCCACCGCCAGCGAACCAACTATAACTGAACCATCCCTTGCTCTTTTTTGAGACTGTTCAGTTCGACGAGAGGGTTGTGGTAGCGAAAAAACTTGAGAAGTCACTTCTTGGCGGGTCTCCCCCCGCGACGCTTTGTCGCGTTCTTCGCCAAGGTGAACCGATTTTTTCTGCCCTTCATTGGGGCCGGAAGAACCACCCATCGGAACATTGCCACGATTCGCAGTTCTCCGTGAATCCCTTTCTTGCAAAAAGATTTCCCTCATGCGTTGCACAGCATTGGTCTCTTCCTCGCTTGAATCGCTTGAGGAAGCGGCATAAGAAACCAAAGCCTCCGCCTGATCATCATCATCCACCACATCTGCCCACGCTCTGCTGAACCGATACGACAACCCACCACGAGGCTTCAGTTCCAGTGGTTTTGGTTTTTCCACCACTTCCGCCGGTTGTGCTCGTCGTTGTGAACGAGAGCGTGGCACCTGTCGCACCTGTTTTTTATCCAGCAAGGGCCTTCCCCTTTTTACAGGGTTTGATCTTGACCGATACTTTTTTGTTGGTGGGTTCACCGGCGGCATTCCAACTCCCACCAACTGCAGCCTCTGTACGCACAGCGGAGACCTCTGCGCAAGCGTCCAAGCGTCACGGTACCTGACCTTATCAAAAAGCTCCCGATAGGAGCCTCTCGGCATTGTTTTTGCACCGGAGCCTTCAGCTTCACGCATCTGAGTGAGGGTTCGCACCGCCGCTCTTCCAACTTCCTTGCTTCCAGAAGATTGTTGTACCCGTACAGATGCATCGGAAGGAACTGCTTTTTCCGGTCCTCCCGGACGATATCGGACACCACCCACCAATTGCAAGATTTTACATGCAGTCACTTTGTTGATCCCTTTGTCAACCAAATCTTCCACAAAGATGAACTCTTGCAAGTCGGACACGTTGGTCACACCAAGCGTAATCATCACCTCACTTACATGAGGGGTATACACCCAAAGGTGTTCGTTGCGAGCCATCCAATTTTCAATTGGCTCCTCTGGATTTTGAAGCAGAGTACCAGTGGACTCAGCCACCGAATTCTTTTGTTCATCATCTTCCGCTTCATCCAGATTACCCTTTTCACCTTCTTTTTGTGACACATTGGTCATTTGCAGCGCTTTTGGTGCCGAGGAGGACGAAGATTCTGCTCCCCCACTTACCGGTGGTTGAAAGGCGTTCCTGTCGGGAATCTCCAATCCTCTTCCCCTTTGAAATGACACATGGTTCGCCACATTCACCAGATGCTTCAATTGGGCCAGCCGGTCTTCAGACATTTCTTCGTGAGAATACTTGCAGCCAAATCGCACACGACATCTCCCTTTGAGATAGTAGTCGAAACAGCAATGGTGGAACCCCGCGTCCCTTAGTGCCTTCCTGGAAGCATTGTCCCAAGATTTGCCAGGCTCCCAAGTCCCTTCCAATGCCATGTCATCGTCGTGAAGATACCTGCATGCAGTCCCATATTTACAACCACCTTGATTGTAATACAGACACAGCCGTTTCTTCGTTTCACCCAACGTAGGCTCACCTTTTGATGTCCCTTTGCCATAGTTGTACTGGGCACGGAAGGCCGAATCCTCCCGCTCCTGCTGCACCTCATCCACTGCACCTTCATCAGTTGGAGGGCCACCGATGTCCCCATCCTCGTCACCAGTTTTTTGGCTGTTCCTTGGCTCAGTTGGCTCTCCTTCAGGCCACCCTTCACCATAACGACGATGTTCATAGGAACACCCATCTCCATTGCGACACCTCCCTAGATTGAAGAACTTGCACAGCTTGCTGTATCCAGGTGACACAGTCTTTGGAGTCATGTGAGCCTTTTTGTACTGATCAGGATCCATATAGGCTTCCATTGGCCTGTTTTCCCTCTTGCTCATCTCCTCGATTGCACCATCAAGCTCTTGCAGAAATCGCTTGGTATCCAACCACAGCTCGTTCCAAAGCTCATCTTTCCCTTTGCTCAGCAACATTGCCACCGTTTCACCCACGACTGGTCCACTAAATCTCCTTTTCTTGCGTGCCAGTTCGTAGAGCGCGTTGTGGTACTGCTTCCGGGAAAAAGTGATTGTTTTTTCCAAACCTGCACGTTCTGTCCCCTCGGGCTTCCAACCATCACTTTGCAAGATGCTGTATGCGCTCCGAGCCTCAACGTTCAGGAATGTATGATCTGCGACACACTCCATAATCACGTCCATTGGACGACTCAGCAACATCCCAGTGATTTTGCCCACATAGTCATTATCTATTGTTTCATCTTCCAGGAGATTTCGATAGATCTTTTCTCCATAGAGCTGCTTCTGCTCGGCCTCCTCTTGTTCCTTAGAGGATGTTTTTGAATCGGCAAACCACTCGCGAGACTGCCGTTCCTCCGACTTCCAGTCCCATTGACCGTTGGAACCTTGGTACCATTGACCAGTCTGCCATGAGCCTGTCCACCATGTACCCCAGCCGCTGTCTTTCCATTTGCGCAGCGTCGAAGAGGAGTCCTCCTCGTCCTCTTCCAAAACCAGAAAGGTGTCCAAGATTATGGTACCATCATCTTCCACTCGTTTCACTGTTCCATTGACAGTATCACCAAATTTGAACTGATGTACGTTGTTCCCTTCTGCAGGAATCAATACATTCATATCTCCATGGTCCAAAAAGGCTCCATACCCATTGATGCAGCGCACTAGACCAATGATCTCATCTCCCTCTTGATAGCAATGTTCCCCAGGTGATTCCAAGGCTCCCGCTCGGGGCACTTTCTTTGCATGCTCTTCAGAAACCATCTCTGTATCATCGGCTCCTGGCACATCCTTTGTTTCCACCTTTGGGTCACACTGCTCGTCCTGCTCCGACGTGAGTCCCACACGATCATCCATCCTGTGCTCCAGGGGCTCAGGACCTTCCTTTTTTCAGCCAATGGCTTTGCCTCATCCGTTACAGTTCGCTCGGTGTCGACTTCCGGCGAGCTTTCAGATGGCAACACTTCTCCCTTCCTGGGAGTGGGCCCACCATTGGAGTCCTTTTTCAAACCTTCTGCAGCAGGCAAATTTTCTTCCACTACAGGGCTATTGGATTGGTCATCCGCGGCAGGCACATTTTCTTCCACCGCAGGCTCCTTTGGCTCCATGGTTTCCAAAAGAGAATCACCACTGTTGCTGACCACAGCTGCCTCATTGGCTCCGGTGTAGCCTTTGCCATTTCGTTCCTCGCTGCTAACTTCAGGCTGCACCAGTGCGTCCACCTGTGAACCTCCATCGTCAGCTGCTACGGAGACCTGCGCCCCATTGTTGCAGTCATCCGCGGAACGTGACACCACATGCGCCTCAACCCGTGCTTTTTCTGCACTCCAGGTACTATCTGGCACGTTGACCCGCGCTTCATTGGCGCTCCAGGCCTCATCTTTCCGATCAACCGTGTCTCCAGCAGTTTCAGAAGTTTCCTTTTTCCCTTGAATGGCAGAATCATTGGCACCAACCGAAGAGACCTCCTCAGGCGTAACGCACGACTTTTTCCCTCCGTCATCCAAATCTCCAGGACCATCTTCCTGAACGACAGGTACCACATCCACCACTCGCTCTTCTTGAGCCGACACAATTCCGATCTCCACATTGGGCATTTTTTCTTCTGGACCCACCGATTCCACCGCTGCCACACCCTCAGAAAGCGCCTCCATCTCTTCCCGATCCAGATGTTGAGCTTCAGCGATGTCTGCTCGGTTTCCAGAAATCCCCTCTTCATCAGGAGAACCCGAGGTCGGGGCGTCACCACCAGCCCTAGGACCGCTATCCCTGATAGTAGAGGAAAAATCTTTTTCACCTACACTATTTACACTACCCTGGAATGCCTTCGTAGACTCAGGTGTCGGTGTAGTCGATAAAGGACCCAGTTCAGTCTCCACTTCCAGCCCATTGCCCGAAGGAGACCCAACCACGTTGTCGCTTTTCACCTTTTCACCTACATCCGGCAGCGTCCACTTGCTTTCCTGCGTATCCAGGCAGTAGTAATATTGTCTCCCATCTTCGTGGAAGTGCCATTCCCACGTTGTCCCATCGCACGCTTTGATCAGATGCTCATCTTTCCGAAAACCATCCCTTTCAGAGACTTGATGCATCTCATCCTCTTCTTCTGACAACTGGCGCAACCTTTCAGCCTCCATCTGTAAGATCTCCTCTTCCCCCATGGCGTATTCAGCAGTTGGTGCAGCTTCAAAACTGTCCGCACCCTTCTGTTCGTAACCGCTTCCACCACCCAGGGAACTCGCCGAGGGATCCCCTTTAATCTTGTTCAGAGGCCTCCTGGCAGCTTGCAGCACTTCTCCACTCAGATTGGTCTGAGACCCTTGGTCTACCATTCGGCCCGAAGTCGAAGTAGACGGCTGATACCCATGTTTGTGCAACACGCGTAAAACAGTCACCTCCATTTCACGGTCTATACCACCAGTCGCGTCCCAGCTCCTTTTTTCACCAGGCTTTGGCGATACAGAAACAGCACGTCCTTCAGCTTCAGCATTGCTAACCATATCCACATTGGGATTCATACCCACATTGGAGTCTTCTGCAACCAAGGCTTCTTCCAGATGTTCTTCAGCGCCAGGCATCACCTCTTCCAGCACCGTCCTTTCACCCAGAGACTCAGCTGCACCATTTCCAGCTCCACCATTCTGTCCACCATCCGAGGAAGGCTGGAGCCATCGTTTGGGAGAAGGCATTGCTTCTTGATCCCAAAAACCTTGAAAGAACACTTAACCGCAGGGAACCTAATTTGGGCTCATAACCTACGGGGGGCAACCAAAGGGGGAGAGGGATCAACCCCAAAGACCGCCCTGAACTTATATTCCCCAGATCGACCAGCACAACAAACACAGAACACGGACCAGGAGAACCAGGGAAGGGAGTAAAGGGGGCCTATGCCTAAGCACCTAGGAACCAACCCCAACCCACCACGCGGGCTCTACCTTTTTTGAGCTTGTGGCCTTAGTACTTCTGGCCATCCTTGAGCCAAACAAGATTTCCGGGTTTGTTAACCCTTCCAACTCCCAACACTAACCTTTTCTACAATACCAGCTGCAGCTCCGCATAGGGTTTAGGGTTTAGGGTTTAGGGTTTAGGGTTTAGGGTTTAGGGTTTAGGGTTTAGGGTTTAGGGTTTAGGGTTTAGGGTTTAGGGTTTAGGGTTAGGGTTTAGGGTTTAGGGTCTGATGTGCTTGCCGGGTGCCGAAGCCAGTCAGCATGTAACCTTGAACCCTAAACTCTAAACCCTGAACCCCAGTCGCAACTGCCAACCATCAAGACGGAGCCCCAACCTCACAACTCAAGCTACCCCCTAAACCCTAAAACCCTAAAACCCCCAAACCCTAAACTCCCCAAACCCTGAACCCGAAACCTGAGAAAACAAACCCCGAACTCGAAACCTGAAATTCCTAAAACCCTAGAACCCCAAAACCCTGAAACCCCAAACCCGAACCCCCCCAAAACCCCAAGGGACCCCCCTAAACCCTAAACCCTAAAACCCTAAAACCCTAAAACCCTAAAACCCTAAAACCCTAAAACCCTAAAACCCTAAAACCCTAAAACCCTAAACCCCCCAAACCCCAAAACCCGAAACCTGAAAAACCGGAAGCCCAAAATCGCGAATGGAGGCACCCTTGGGCGCGAGGACTCGGGACATCTCCTCGACGTACCTGCCATCGGGGTTCAGGGTTTGGGTTTGGGTTTAGGGTTTAAGGTTTAAGGTTTAGGGTTTAAGGTTGAAGGGTTAAGGTTTAAGGCTTAAGGTTTAAGGTTTAAGGTTTAAGGTTTAGGGTTTAGGGTTTAGGGTTTAAGGTTTAAGGTTTAGGGTTTAGTGAGCATGTCTTTTCGGTCTCGCTCAGCTTATGGGCTCTAGAACTTTTGCATTGCGGCTAGAGGGGGTTAGGGCTTCGTGTTTCGGATCGGTTTAGGAATTGGGGCTCGGGGTTCAGAGCCACGAGGTTAGTCCCAGATAGTTCTAGACCGCCACACAAGCACACTTCGCTCCCTAACCCTGAACCCTAAACCCTAAAGGTTTAGCACCGTAGGCCATAGGGTTTGGAGGGTTGTGAGGCCCTAAGATCGCTGATTGTTTCGACCCTTTCATTCTTCGGTTTAGGGAGTTTCGGGTTTAGGGTAAGCAACAGCTCGGTGGTGCTGGAAGGGTTGGCCAAGGTGGCGTGACGCTGCTGGGTGGTTCCACGTCAGGTCCTCGACGATAAGGTCAGACAGGGACCCGGCGCGTGGTCGGCACTTCTGCTGCAGCGGTCTCCACTAACTGCGCTGCTAGGTCGCCATCTCTCTAGCATCGGAGACCCGTACGTGGCACGGTGCTTCCTGTAGAAGCAATCCTACCAACGCGTTGCATCCGAGCCCTTGGTGGATGCACCCGTTGATGGAAAGCAGCACCCAGACCTCCTCCTGCACCCCGGCAATCGTCGGGGTTGCTTCGAGAGCCTCTTGGGATGCAGAGGGAGCCGCGCCCGTTGCCTTTGCTAAACCCCCAACCCCAAAAGCCTTTTGAAGCGTGAAATCAGCCTTAACCCACACCCTAACCCCGAAACCCTAAACCCCAAACCCTAAACCCCAAACCCTAAACCCCAAAACTCCACAAGGTCGCGCCTCTTCTTGTCTGGCATGTGCTCGCCCGACTCACACGCCCAGACCATGTCGAAGGTGTTATCTTCGAACCTCAGGGAGGTTCACGGGAAAACCCCGAACCCTGCACCCTTGCTAAGGGTTCAGGGTTCATGGTTCAGGGTTCAGGGTTCAGGGTTTAGGGTCTAGGGTCTAGGGGTCTAGGGGTCTAGGGTCTGGAGTTTAGGGGTTTAGGGGTTTAGGGGTTTAGGGTTTTTAAATTTAGGTCCGCCGGACCAGCTGTCCCGAAGCCTGGTGTGCAACCATTTGCTAAGCCGAAGTCCCTCCGCATGAGATGCCGCTCGCTCTGCCGCAGAAATCCCGACGTTCAACTCGAATGCACGGGTTTAGGGAGTTTTAGGGGCTTTAGGGTTTTAGGGCGTTAGGGTTTAAGGGTTTTAGGGTTTAAGGGTTTAAGGGTTTAAGGGTTTAAGGGTTTAAGGGTTTAAGGGTTTAAGGGTTTAAGGGTTTAAGGGTTTAAGGGTTTAAGGGTTTAAGGGTTTAAGGGTTTAAGGGTTTTAGGGTTTAGGGTTTTAGGGTTTAGGGTTTTAGGGTTTTAGGGTTTTTTAGGGTTTTTTAGGGTTTTTTTAGGGTTTTTAGGGTTTTGGGTTTTTAGGGTTTTAGGGTTTTTTTAGGGTTTTAGGGTTTTAGGGTTTTAGGGTTTTAGGGTTTTAGGGTTTTAGGGTTTTAGGGTTTTAGGGTTTTAGGGTTTTAGGGTTTTAGGGTTTTAGGGTTTAGGGGTCAGGGTCCGCGAATTCAAAGAGGTAGCAGAGACCACCTGCTGGCTTCGTCGCTTCTTTGGTCGCCTGTATCCCTAAACCCTAAACCCTAAACCCTAAACCCTAAGCCCTAAACCCTAAACCCTAAACCCTAAACCCTAAACCCTAAAAAGGAACTAAGGGCCTACTCCGGGTCCTAGGTATGTATTCTGGCCATCTCAGCAGGTAGAGGGCTAGGCAAAACTCGGGTTGAGGATGTGTCGGGGTCATCGGCTCCTCCACAGCCCTTGTTAAAACCTCCGCTTCGGGTTCAGGGTTTCGGGCTTAGGGTTTAGGGTTTAGGGTTTAGGGTTTAGGGTTTAGGGTTTAGGGTTTAGGGTTTAGGGTTTAGGGTTTAGGGTTTAGGGTTTAGGGTTTAGGGTTTAGGGTTTAGGGTTAGGGTCTAGGGTTACGGCTTAGGGCTTGGGGCTTAGGGCTTAGGGTTGAGGGCTTAGGGCTTGATCCAGGTTCTGAGTGCTTCGCTCCATGTTCAGCGCGTCCATGACCTGTGCTGCATGGCCCTTTGGGGCTTCTATACCCTGAGGCGCCCCAAACGTTGAACCCTGAATCCCAAACACCACACCCCGACTCGACATCCCTCGCCTCGAGATGGTTCCCCACAGGAACTGCTGACAAGAGCCACCTCCGAACAGATGCCCTATCCATAGACCCTGACAGCTGCCTGGAATCGGACGTTGGTGAGGCCCTGCTCCTTGGCGAGCTTGCCCGCGCGCTCCGCCTTTGGTATGCCAGGCTCTGGGTTGGGATTTCGGAGTCTAGAACCCTAAACCCTAAACCCTAAACCCTAAACCCTAAACCCTAAAAGGCTTTAGAGCTGCAAGCTCCAGGCTTCAGGCTTCGGGCTTCGAATGTCTCGTGCTTGAGGGGCGTCGTGGGTTGAAAAAGATCATCTACGTCGAGTCTCAAGTTTAGGGTTTAGGGTTTAGGGTTTAGGGTTTTGGGTTTAGGGTTTAGGGTTCAGGCGGCCCTAACCTCTAAACTCTAAGTGGGAGAACAGACAGGAGCTGGGGCACGTTGCCACCCACCAGAACTCCTGTAAGGAAACCTACCCTAAACCCTAAACCCTAAACCCTAAACCCCAAACCCTAAACTACACGATCATCCACCTGGAAACCCTCTCCCGTGGTGCTCTTGAGCCCTAGATTCGGAACTCCACAACCAAACCAAAAGTCTGGAGGGCCAAACCGGGGTTCGGGTTTAGGGTTGAATTTTAGAGACCTTCAAGGCTGCGGGGCCTTGCTCTAGCGACCTAGTGGTTCAGTCAGAATGATTCGGAGGCCCTGTAGGGCTTTGTTGAGGTTTTGGGTTTTTTTGAGGTTTTGGTTTGACTTGTGAAACCTTTCTTTCAAGGCCCAGCGGCTTCAGGGGCTGCGATTCGGGTTTGGGGTCTAAGCCCTAGCCACGCCCACGCCTGCTGCGGGGACAGCGTGATGCCAAGGACCTCGATGCTACAACCGCTACTACTTCAGCGCAGAATGTGTCGCAGAAAACTTAGCATCGAATCTAGGTGCTTGTGGGGTTTAACTTTCTTTAGGGTTTAGGGTTTAGGCTTTAGAGTCTAGGGTTTAGCCTTCAGGGGGCCATGACAGGAGCATCATCGGCATCAGCTGGTTCCTTGCTGGCCTGCAAGGCGCCACCACGGGAGCATCATTGGCATCAGCTGGTTCCTTGCTGGCCTTCAGGGGCCACGACGGGAGCAGGTGAAGCCTGGAGCTCTCGGGGTGCCTAAAGGAGGTTGCGGGGGGGGTGTGCGCTGGTGTTGGTGGTTGGGAAGGCATCCTTCTCTGCGCCCCCCTATTTTGGCAACCCTTCCTGGAACGGGTTGGGTGGGGGAGGGGAGGGGGGTGGGGGGTGGGGGGGGGGTCGGGGGTGGGGGGCTGGTGGGGTCGGGTGGGGGACGGAGTGGGGGTGGGCGGGTGGGGGTGCATATTCTATTCGTTTGTCCTGCTTGGATGGAGAAATTCTGAGATTGAAGTATTTTATTTGCAGATTTAGATTCTTCGATTTCATGGCTCGTTCTTCACTTGTATTTCATAGAAATTTGAGGTTCATATGAATAGACATCAATTCTGTAATATACTGGGGGCGCAGACTTTTTTATTAGATGTTCCGAAAAATCACAAATATCACAAATAAGTATATTGACATCAGATATTCCTGGCTGAAACACGATGAATATGCCCATATATACAAATTCTCTGATTTCAATCCTTCTTCATTCCTACCTAACTCCTCTCAGATCCTCCTCAAGAAGCGTTTAAGAAGCTCAAGGAGGTTTAGAAACCCTTCAATCACCTTCCTATAGGTCGCAAGAAAACGAGCTTTTTGAATAGGTCCTCCAGAGGCTTTCAAGAGGGCCTCCGACCGATTAAGGGATTAGTTGTTAAAGTAGAGTGCATGTGGGCAGCTGAATCTCCTTTCTTTTCGCGTACACATTGCTGCGGTGTTTGGATGGCTAGCTGCACGTGGCCAAGTCGTCCCAGGTTATGGACGACCTGAGAGATTTGAAAGAATTGAGAGGGGGGCGGAACGTTTGCGGAAGCTGTTCCGAATCTCGCTGAGTGGTGCACGGAATCTTGTTCATAATTTTGGCTGCACGCCGTATCTCTCTCAGGTTTCCGAAACAGATCACTTGATAAAAGAATGGTGATGATGTTTGTCTTGGCGCTAGACTCCAAACATTGACGAAGGTGACCTCTATGGCATGCTTCATGGATTGGCGTTCGATTGTAAATCTGGTCGTAAGGGCTGTTGTGCGCAGCTGTCAGGATGTATTCATGTATTTTTCTGAGGGTCTGGCGCTCTTGAGATGGTGCCACGGCTTGACGGTTGATGCAAACAACTCCACGTGAAGTAGGTGGATGTCATTTTTGACCTGGCACAGGAGTTAGCTCTCATGATGATGCATCTTGACTGACATACTTGGGTGCTTCAATTTGCCTTCGCCTTGATCGGCTGATCTTTGAGGATGACTTGCATGCTGCAGGAAACAAGGTAAATTTAGTTGTTTTGCATATTGATCACGCCCATCTATTCAAGCCTTGGCATGTGGTGGGCTTTCAGCTCCAAAGGTAATGAGCTAGCTAAGCAGAAGGACTGGAAGCCGAAAGCTCTATATACCAAAGCGGATGCATCTTGATATTCCACGCAGCTCTTGCAAGGGACTTATCGGCAGAAAAAATCCTCCTCAAGAAGCTTTCCAGAAGTTGAGGAAATTTTGAATTTTCTCAACCCCCTTCATATAAAAAGAAAATGAAGGAAATTCTGCACTCTCTCAGGGAGGTCTTGAACCCTTTCAACTCCTTCATATATATATATATATATGCAGAATCAGCAGACTCTCAAGAGCAGGGACTTCAGGCTCGATTACACCTAGTGCTACTGTAAAACATTACCTAACTCCTCTCAGATCCTCCTCAAGAAGCGTTTAAGAAGCTCAAGGAGGTTTAGAAACCCTTCAATCACCTTCCTATAGGTCGCAAGAAAACGAGCTTTTTGAATACGTCCTCCAGAGGCTTTCAAGAGGGCCTTCGACCGATTATGGGATTAGTTGTTAAAGTAGAGTGCATGTGGGCAGCTGAATCTCCTTTCTTTTCACGCATACACTGCTGCGGTGTTTGGATGGCTAGCTGCACGTGGCCAAGTCGTCCCAGGTTCTGGACGACCTGAGAGATTTGAGAGAATTGAGACGGGGGGGGGGGGCAACGTTTGCGGAAGCTGTTCTGAATCTCGCTGAGTGGTGCACGGAATCTTGTTCATAATTTTGGCTGCACGCCGTATCTCCCTCAGGTTTCCGAAACAGACCCACTTGATAAAAGAATGGTGATGATGTTTGTCTTGGCGCTGGAAACCAAACATTGACGAAGGTGATCTCTATGGCATGCTTCATGGATTGGCGTTCGATTGTAAACCTGGTCGTAAGGGCTGTTGTGCGCAGCTGTCAGAATGTATTCATGTATTTTTCTGAGGGTCTGGCGCTCTTGAGATGGTGCCACGGCTTGACGGTTGATGCATACAACTCCACGTGAAGTAGGTGGATGTCATTTTTGACCTGGCACAGGAGCTCTCATGATGATGCATCTTGACTGACATGCTTGGGTGCTTCAATTTGCCTTCGCCTTGATCGGCTGGTCTTTGAGGATGACTTGCCTGCTGCAGGAAACCAATTTAATTGTTTTGCATATTGATCACGCCCATCTATTCAAGCCTTGGCATGTGGTGGGCTTTCAGCTCCAAAGGTAATGAGCTAGCTAAGCAGAAGGACTGGAAGCCGAAAGCTCTATATACCAAAGCGGATGCATCTTGATATTCCACGCAGCTCTTGCAAGGGACTTATCGGCAGAAAAAATCCTCCTCAAGAAGCTTTCCAGAAGTTGAGGAAAATTTTGAATTTTCTCAACCCCCTTCATATAAAAAGAAAATGAAGGAAATTCTGCACTCTCTCAGGGAGGTCTTGAACCCTTTCAACTCCTTCATATATATATATATATATGCAGAATCAGCAGACTCTCAAGAGCAGGGACTTCAGGCTCGATTACACCTAGTGCTACTGTAAAACATTACCTAACTCCTCTCAGATCCTCCTCAAGAAGCGTTTAAGAAGCTCAAGGAGGTTTAGAAACTCTAGGGTTTAGGGTTTAGGGTCTAGGGTCTAGGGTTGAGGGTCTAGGGTTTAGGGTTTAGGTTTTCCGGGCCAAAAGTGAATTCTGAGACTTTCGGTTCAGGGCGAGATATGGCACTCTGGCTGTTCGGGAGCCTGCTGCAGAAGGCCCTGAAAGCTAACCCTAACCCTCAACCCTAAACCCTAAAACTAAACCCTAAACCCTAGAACCCGATACCCCTAAAACCCTAAAACCCTAGAACCCTAGAACCCTGAACTCTGAACCCTACACCCTACAACCCTAAACCCTACGCCCTAAACCCTAAACCCTAAACCCTAAACCCTTAACCCTTAACCCTAAACCCTAAACCCTAAACCCTAAACTCAAGTTCTACATCCTCACTCCGAAGCCTGGCCCGCAGGGTTCTGAGGGTTTAGGGTTTGGGGGTTTGGGGTTTAGGGTTTGGGGTTTAGGGTTTAGGGTTTAGGGTTTGGGGTTAGGGTTTAGGGTTAGGGGTTTGGGGGTTAGGGTTTAGGGTTCAGGGTTCAGGCTTTCAGGGGCGTTGGGGGGCTTAAGGCGTTTTAGGTTTGGGGTTTCAGGGGGTCAGGCCATTGGGGCTTCGGGTTTTCCAGGACGCCTTTGTTGTTTAAGGGTCGTTAAAGTTTGTTTCAAAATGCTCAGGGCTCTTGGGCTTTAGGGGCTTTGGGCGGGAGGGGTTTTGGGCCCAGAGGGCTTCTGGGACACGACCTTAAGCAAATCCTAAACCCCAAGCCCCAGACCCCAAACCCCAAACCTTAACCCTTAACCCTTAACCCTAAGGCCAAAAACCTAAACCCTAAACCCTAAACCCCCAAAATGCCCCCCGCGCAGCTGATCAACCCCACCTCGGCATCTGGGAAGCGCTTGGCTAAGATCCTCGCCGAAGGTTGGGGTTCAGGGTTTAGGTTCAGGACTTAGGGTTTCGGGGTTTGGGGTTTAGGGTTTAGGGGTTAGGGTTTGGGGTTGGGGTTTGGGGTTTGGGGTTTGGGGTTTGGGGTCTGGGGTCTGGGGTCTGGGGTTTGGGGTTTGGGGTTTGGGTTTTGGGGTTTGGGGCTTGGGGTTTGGGGTTTTAACGTTCATCCCTGGGTGCTCTGATCCCTGAGATGTAAGGTAAGGTAACCTACACTAAAGCTCCATGTAGGGTTTAGGCAGGGTTTTAGGTTTTGGGCATGTAATTATCCATGAAGTCCATGTACTGGACGCCTCGAACCCTAAACCCTACACCTGAAGCCCGTTGCGTCATTCTCTTGGCTCCTGGACGACCCGCCAATGCCGCAACCTGGTGGCAGAGGGGAGGGATGGGAAGTCTTTAAGTCTAGGTGTGTGCGAGGGGGGGGAGGGGGCTACAAGAACTTCACAGCATTGACTGCTATTTGCCAAAGAACAAAATATAATATTCTTGCTTATAAGGGTAATATAGGGACTCTGTTCTTTTACTGTTTTTCGTTCTTAAGCAAATAGTAGTTTAGGATTTGTGCTGTTTAGAATTGAGGGTTGTAAGGGTAGCATGTGGTATGAGTTCCCATCGGGTTTAGAATCTGGGGGTTGTTCTAAATCACCGCGGGTGCCTTGTACACCGACTAGGACCCCCTTGTGAAACAGGAGGTATTGTGATGCGGCCAGCTCTTGAAGGAGTGCACTCCACCCCCCCGCAAACCGGCACCACAAACCCTAACCAGGCCTACGCCTAAAGCTTCCAGGTTAAGGATTGACGCTCTAGCAGACTTAGGGTTCACAAGGCTTTAGGGCTTAGGGATTAGGATTTGGATTTGGGGGATATAGTGTTAGAGAGCTTGCAGGCCATCTCTTGACGAAGGCGCCGCATATTGAGACCTAAGTTGAGGTTGAGAGGGGCTTCGGGTTTAGGGTTTAGGGTTTAGGGTTTAGGGTTTAGGGTTTAGGGTTTTCAGAAGCGGGGTACTGGGGCCGGAGTCACAGTGACTAGACTACGTAGCTTGCTTTTTCCGATTGAGCCCAAGGCGCCTGTCAAGCAGGAACTTGTCTCAAGACTGCTATTTGACGTTTGCATGCTTGCTCATGCCTATACAAGTGTTCGTCTAACAGCTTCTGCACTACACGAAATCCAACTCGGCGCTTGTGTACAGGAAAATCTCACACCCGTCTTATCAACGAGTGGATGAGTGCGCCTCAAGAGAAGTGAAACTTGTCACTCAGCTGGAGCTTCTTCTTTCACAACGACCTCGTTGCTCTCCAAGGCGTCGTTCAGAAGCTTGGGCTTCATGCTCTTGGTCAAGCAATCAGCCAACTGAAGGTGGGTTGGAATCCATCGCAGGATGTCACCGAATGGTGCGAAGGCTTCGCTCGTCGGTGTCTCGTCTACCCACAGTGCTTGGCGTAATGCTGTCATTTCGATAGCAAGACGCTTGTCTTCCACTGGTCTGGGTACCGACGACAGCAAATGATCTGTGAGCGATCTGCAGTCGGAGTACTGCAGGTGTAGCATCTTTCTCGGCGCTACTTCGCTCCAGTCATGCAGTGACGGCAGTTTGCCTTGCAACTCAAGAAGTGTCGCACGGATCCTGTCTCCGTGCTCGGTGGCATGCTGCAGGCTGTACGCTTCACACTGTAGTGTCGCGCGGCAGACTCGCTTCATCGTAGAGCTACCGAATGCGACCAGGTGAAGCTTGTGCTTGGGTGCGTTCACGTCGCGTGCTGTTTCCGCGTCAGTGAGGTAGTGCAACCTCCCTCTCTGGGACTTGTACCCAGCCTCGGCAGCAAACGAGGCGTCACAAAATGTGACTACTGCGAGGGGGCCACTGCTCCACGGCAGTATCTTGGCGCGATACACGATGCTGCGCTCTGCGTCACCCAAGGCGAGTGCGACAACACGGTTGGCCTCTCTCATCGTGTCGATGGTCGCGATTGTCACTCGCTGCTGCAACGCGTTGACGCGGTACGCGAGGTCGGGCCTTGTTGCCCGGGCCACCCACGCGAGTGAACCTATGACGGACCGAAGCGCCGTCCTCTGTCCTTGTGTGACAGGTGTCGTCAACTTTGCACCCTTGGGCATCTCGAGGGGAGTGATGGCACGCGTGTTGTCCCTTGAGTTGATCTCGATGGTGCCATCGGGGTGCTGAGCGTATTCTCTGCCACAGAACCTGAAGCTACCCTCTTCGATCCTCCCGATTTTGAAGTGGTCCAGCAACTGCTGGATCTTCAGCTCGCCCTCGCCGAACGCTGCCCAGAAGAAGTCGTCCACGTGAGTGCACAGCATAGCGCACAGCCGGCCGCTTGTGTCGTGCGCGTAGTACAGCGCGGACATGATCTGGGATGACTTCAGTCCGACGCACTTTGTCTCTTCGACTATGCGAAGGTAGAGGTTTCGGCCGGCGTCGGTCGTTCCATACACTGGGACACGGGCAATCATGTAGCCGGATTCCTGGATCTCCTTGTCCGGAACGCCCTTGGGGTTGCTAGGAGCCTTGAGGATCAGCAATCTCTCGAGCGGCTTACCCTGAAAGTAGGCGTTCGTGATGTCGGCTGCCTTGATTCGCAAACCGAGTGAGGATGCCCAGGAACAAATGAAAGCCAGTGCTTCAGGCTCGGCTGTCGGAGAATCTGCACGAATGTCCTCTCCTGTGGAGATGTGCTCGAAATTCCCGCATGCGACTAGCCTAGCTTTGTATTTGGGACGATAGCCGGGGGTGCCCTTCAAATGTTCATGTTTGTCGGTGAGCACCCACTTGGTGGGCACGCAGATGTGTCCTTGGCTAAGCAACTCCTGCACTTGCTTCTTTGAGCAAGGTATCACAGCGTGAAATTCCTGATACTTGGCCCACTCTGCGAGCATGGCCTCGTCCAACCCCAACTGCACCTCGGCCGGGCTGTTGCGGTAGTCCAAAAGTGAGGCTAGGAAACTCGTTCCAACTTCCTCGTCGTCTGAGGAGTGCATGTCGTCCGCTCGCTCAGGTTCCTCCTGACGGGGCTGCTCTACTTGGGGTGTTGGAATACGCGGTTGTGGGAACTCCAAGTCTTCCATCATCTGATGTTCATCTGCGCGCAACTTTCCCAAGTGATTCATAGTGAACCCAATGATGCTGAACCTCTGCCCTTCATGGGGTTAGTTTCTTTGGATCAAAACGAAGGACTTTGCCTCGAGTGGTGTGTAGAGTTCCGGGAACAAGGTTGCCACAAACGTCAATCACTGTGTTCCCCTCAGGAAATTGAGCGACCCTTCAAATTGGAGTTGTCTTTGTGCAAACTTGCCCGCGATTCGCTTACTTGGATCCCATTCCAAGTGAACTCGGTGTAGCCTGCCTTCTCACAGTGGTGCCTCAGGAAGCGGTTCAAGTAAGTCACAAAACACGGGCGTTGCTTAGTAGGATTAGAGATCCCAACAAAACCACCGTGCCTATAAACACCGAAACAAGCGGCAAGCTCATCATCTGTTGCGTCTTGGAACATCGCTCTTTTCGTCTTCTTCGGTTTGTGTTCCTTGCACAACCTGAGCAGCTCGAGACAGTGACTCGTCTCGAAGGCCATTGCTTCCAGGAGCTCGCTTGCCTTTGCTTCTACAGGATCGGTGTCCTGTGCCTCAGCCATCAGCGCACTGGAGCTTTGTCTGGGCGGGGAACGAGTTCTTTCCCTGCCCGTCTTATCACTGGGCGAAATCTCCTTGCTTGTGATGGCGGGACTCTCGGCCGCTGCGACTCTCATGGGAGTAGAGGGAGCCGACGCTATGCCAGTGTTCGGTCTGGGGGTAGAAGGCGCTGTTACTGGATCCTTTTCTCTTTCGTCGAGATAACGTTGCTCTGGACCGTGAACAATGGAACCTGGTAAAACGGGTTCTCCTGTCAGAACTCGACGTGCAGCTACTTCGACCTCATCCGCAGGCCTCATCTTCCTGGCATTGACTAACACAGGCACACCCTCGTGCAGCAACCAGTACGCATTCTCCGCCTCGCGTCCTATCACGCGGCTTGCAGTTGACCACACAGTGGAAGTTGAACCGGGCAAATTGTCCCTTCGATAAATGACTAAATCGCCCACCTGGTACTCCATGTCCATGGGAGCTGCGTTCCTTTGCAACGCACGAGCAACCTTCCTGGACGAGTCCAAGTGCACGAAGGCTTTGCGGGCTTCTTCCCGGGTTCTATGTCGGGAGTAGAAAGGAGTGGTCTCATCGAAACGGGCCAACAAAGTTCCCATGCTCTCATCTTCATCCATGACTGAACCTGGTGTCCTAGGTCGCTTGCCTAGCACATGCTGTGATGGGCTGAAACCTTGATGTCTGGACAGGTCATTCTTTGTAGTCACACACTCACTGACCACCATGACCATGTCCTCCCAAGTCGAGGGCTGAATCTCCTGCACTGTTTTTCTTACCAGTGCCTTGAGCAAACCACCATGTCTTTCGACCTTTCCTATGGTTTGCGGGGATTCTAAGGGTGCATTTCGGAGATGAATCCCATGTTGCCCCATGTAACTTGCAAACTCTCCCTTGAAATGCGTTCCCCTATCAACCACTACATGTTGTGGATGTCCTGCCCACGATACCCATCGCTCCATGAAGACCTGCAAACATTGCCGTGCGCTGGGATTGCCACCTCCTGACTTTATCAGGGCTACTTGCTGGAAGCTGGTTCCCATGTCGACCATGTTGACTGCAGTGTAGCGGGTACCATCGACATCCTTTACTTCCATGCAATCTATGCCAAGCGTGTGATTGAACTCTTTCGGAAACACCGATTCCCCTGAGACTGGATGATGTCGCGGAACTGGTGCAGTGTCTAGGCAAGCCTTACATCTGTGAAGGTGGGCAGCTAGGATGAACTCCTTAGATGCCTTGCTCTGCCTAAGGACCTGCTCCAGGACTTTACCTGGGAGATGACCGAATGCCCTATGGAGTCGCCTGATAGCAACCCTCGTGCGCTGTGGGAGCGAACGCCAAGCTGCTCTGCGTTCTTCCTCTGATGCCGGAGTACCTGGGAAGGACAGTTGCTCGAGGATGAGTTGCTCTCTCTCTTCAGGGGTGAACACTGAGGCCCCATTGTCTTGCTCCCTAAGTAGTTCAGCCATCTCTTCATCGGGGATGAGTTCCTGATCTTCCATGTCGGAACCTAAACCTTCCGATCCTACAAAGCAATTGCGTGTGTAAGAGTTCAGGTAAAGCTCCTGTGAAATGTCACGACATGTGGCCCAGAAATCATGTTCTTCCGTGTCTGCATAGCAACGGGGGCTCATGCCATAGCTCTCGGTCCATGTGGACAGAACCTGGAGTGCATCGTCGATGTTCGGCCCTATCCCGGAAACATTCAAGTCTCCTCTTACCTCGACGGTACTTTCGAGCGTTGGGCATCCATAGGGGCTCAGCAGGACAATGCTCACTCCAGCTGTGTCAGCTAGGCACTCGCACTCTAGACACAACTCCTCGGTGGGAGCGTCGACCCTCAGAACTATGAGGCCGGGCACACCTGTCTCCAGGTTGGCAATGGTCTCGCTGATCACCTGCGCGTCAAGGGATTCGGATACCCATTTGCAGTGTGAAATAGGAGGCTCAGTGGGGGTGAAGGCAATCGTGTGATCCGTAGCCACTGCTGCATTGAATGCAATCGCTTGCAACACACGGTCTCCCGCAACCATTTCCTGAATCCCACTAAGCACCCTCTTCCTCTGCCTGTTGCTGAGTTTGGGCAATGAGTGTGCGGTGTCACGGGTAACTGCTCTGGGACCATCATGTGCAGGGATTAGCTCAAATTCATCGTCGGAATCCTCAACATCGAACCTTACCTGCTTGAACTCCCCAAAGTCATTAACCCCCTGCAATGACGCCATATATGCGCTCATCTCATCGCGGTCTGCAAGGGTCTTCGGAACTGTGTCCGGTGCAAAGGCCTTTGGATACAACCAAAGCACAAGGTACGCACCTCCACTTGGCGGAGGCTCGGTTGGGCACACTTGCTCGGCCTTGAATTCACCGCAAACATCCTCGGTACTGTGACCGGGAGGACACACCGTCCCCTGTGGGATCCACACGCCGCCCTTGTTCTTCGGGTTGTCGTTGAGAAACAGCCACCCGATCGGTGTAGGGCCTTTGACATTCCCACAAGGTTTGTATCCCTCCCTCGTGTGAGGGGTCACGGCCGTCACCTTGAAGTCGTGGCGCTCGCACTTGTCCGGGTGTTCCTGATCCTGAGTAGAGAAGGATTTGGGCATGTAAGGGCCAATCCACAACGCCGGACTCGGACGCCCATACAGAAGGCTGCAAAACTCGTGCATCACCTGGTCCGGGAGCAGGTCGACCAGGACTCGCCTGTTCCACGAAAGGCTGGCGTCGTCCGAGGTTGGAATCTCCGTAAGATCCAAAGCGAGGATTGCCGGATCCAACTTGATGCGTTTGCCCTCTCCCGGCGGTGCGGGGCCCTGACTCTTCCTCCACTGCGCCCAGGCGGCGTTAGAGTTGTCAGCCGCCGGATCATGGAAGTAGTTCTTGAGCTCCCTCCTGTCGAGGGGTCGATTCTCCTCAAAGCGCCTCTGCCAGAACTCCTCGTCGGCGGCCCTGTTGGCACGCGCCTCCAAGTGCGGGGTCCACCGTCTCACGGGTGGCTTGGGTGGCTCGGGTGGAGCCTGGTGATGGCAATCGCCAGCCCGGGACCAATCATCATCCCAAGCATCCCACTGGTTCTGGTCGTATGAGGAGGTCTCGCGAGCGGTGTCGCGGTAGCTGCTGCTGGGGTGCCACTGATCACGCTCACGATCACGATAAGCAGACGGCTCGCGGCGAGAAGACTGCGCCCTGTGATCATCGTGGTGGCTTGATCTTTCCCTCCGGACCTTTCTCCGGGAGTCACTCGAGCTGCTCCTTGCCCTTCGGTCGTGATGTCGGTGTCGGGAGCGGGAACGACCACCAAGCTGGGCAAGAGCATCTTGCAGGAGCTGCTCTGCACGCTCCGCTCTCCGTTCCGCCTCCTGCTTGTCCCGCTCGGCGTCCCGGAGCTTGCTTCGAAGTGACTCGACTTCCTTCTCGCGCAGCGCTAACTTCCTCTCCAGGGTTTGTACCTGGGCCTGAACTGGCAGATGACTTGAGGTGGCAGTGAACACACCTGAGCCCGCTTGCTGATGAAGCCTCCCTGTCAGGGAGCTCGGGTCCCACTTCGCCACGTAGGAGGTGTGCTGCTTGCCACGAAGCCCCAATCGAGTAGCTGCCTGCGACGCTGACTCTCCCTCTCCAGGCGCTTCTTCCAGCGGATCGATCGGAACCTCTTCCACCTCATCGTCTGCGTCCAGGTCAGTGATCTCCTCCGGAGCTGTGCCCGGGGCCCTTTCAGGCTCTGACTCGCAGTGCAAAATGCATGTGGTGCTCTCCTTGACATCGCCGTCCAGGTATTTGATAAAGTCGGCTAGCACCTGTTCGTAGCTCGCCTTCGCATCGTCTGTGCGATGCGTGCACCAGCTGCAATGCCCACGGCAAGATCCACCCATGAGCGGCCAGGACTGTTCGCTGTTGCAGTGCTGCATGGAAACATGAAGTCCTTCAACGCGAAGTAGCATGTGCTCAATGAGGATGCCTCCTGCCACGGAACGGTGCCGGTTTTGTTTGCAGACAACGCTAATGTTCATCGCCTGGTAGCCCTGCTCCATTGACTTCTTCACCTTGGAACGGATGGCTCTGCAATGTTGCAGGAATCCAGGGTCTGCAGCTATCGCCTTCATTATAGAAGGGTGGGAACCCACATGATCTCGGAGACTCGTATCTCGCCGGCGATCTGCGAGCTCAGGATCCAAACTCCTGGCATTCGGCAAGTATGTCAGGTCAAAGAAGATGCCGACGAATGCGCCTCCGAGTTCAAGGTAGCCTCTGCCGAGCGCATCTCACTAAATGTGTCAGCGAAATGCTGTGGCTCCCAAGCGCTACGGATCTTTTCGACGGCTTCCTCGAAGTTGTAGCCGAAGGTAAAAATGTCCGCTGCGTGCTTGGGATTGTCTCCTCCCTCGGCGGGGAAGGTCTCTGAATTCAGCTGCTGAGGCCTCGCCTTAGGCGCGGGGCGCTGTGAAGGTGCGATGGCCATGGCTGCTGTCAAATTTGTGTTCTCACCTTGGGGTTCACTTAGAGAGTGCGTCTGCATTGAAGAGGCCTTCCGTTTGGTGACCTTGCTGTTTGCGCACTTATCCGAACCCTCTGCTGCTATAGCTCGGGCAGCACCTGCAGGTGGCGGTGGGATCGCAAATCCTCGAACAAGGCGGGGTTGTTTCCCTTGCAAGAGACCGTCGGTTAGGCAAATGCAAAGCAAACCTGAGTCTGATGTCCGATGCAACTTGAGTTCAATGGTCTTGTCAGGGTTCGACGGGAGCCTTACGGAGCACGTCCCTAAGTGTAGGTCTTTTGCCATCCCAAGTTGACTCTGGGCATGAAGCGATAGTAGAAGGGGTGCCCCACCAGGGATCTCATGGGAGTCTAGCGCCCCACACAATCTTTCCCTATGGGAAACCTCCTCGCCCTCAACTGAATCCAAGGGCAAAAGGCAGAAAGGGAAGGTTCGGGCCCCAAGCGTGGAAGTGGAACCACTCAAACCCTTGAAGGTCTTGGAAGTCTCCTTCACAAACCTCGTGGAATACCCAAAGCTCGCACACTTGGACATGCTCTCGTGACCCCAATCCTCGCCATGAACCGTTGAGTTACACCCTTCATCCAGGACTGCGAAAACATGTGGGGATGTGCGAACGTTAACCACAGGGAGTTTGCTCAAACTGGGGTTCGTGTCTGTGACTCCCTCGTGTGGTCCAGCAAGCATGGCAACCATTGCTGTACCAGGCCTTCTTCCCGATGAAGCCATCTCCCAACTCGCGCTCGTGGGGCTCGCGTCGTCCGCATGATCGTCCAGAGCCTCTTGAAGGTAGGCAAACAAGTCTCCCCTCGTTATCGAAGGTTCGGTGACGAAGTGACCCTCAACTGCCTCCTTGAATTGTTCAAGGGCTGGTACGACCACTTCTTCTGGCACTCGATCCCCTGTTCTGCCCACTATAGAGCGCATCATGTCGAAGTCTAGGGTGTTCGTGTCTCGCAGCTGTGCTGCGGCTGCGTCCCTAGCTTTCTTCTCCTCTTGGGGCAGTTCATCTAGGATCATGCCACAAAGCTTGCACTTGATTCGGCTGGTTGTCTTGCTGGAACCTGAACGATCTACCTGGGCATGCGTGCGTGTAGGGTCGGCCTGAACCTGTTCCTTGCGAGTTTTGGTTACCGTACCACAGGACTTGCATGTGCGCATGTCTATGTACGAATTGCTCCCTGTCTTGCTAAAGGTCTTACAACCACCTCTGCACTTGGGCCGGAAGCCGGTACTGGATGAGGCGGTGCCTTCGGCATTGGCTGCGCGGTCGGCAAAGGGAGTTGGGGGCATCATCGTACTAAGAGGGATGTCTCTTCTACGCACTTCTATGGGGTCCGTGTCTTCTACCACATAGTGCTCGTGCACCCAGTTCAGGAAATCACCCAAACACTTGGAGGGACACTTCTGTGATTGACCCCAAAGGACATACCCAGGATAGGTGTGCAGCACTCGTTCATACGTCAGGCCTTTGTGATGACCAAAAGTGAACAAGGTGTCAGATCCTGGCGATGGGCTGTCACGCATGGCAGTGGCTTCCGATCTGCGAACACGAGGACGCTCTGAGGGTCCTCCGCTCCTTTCAGCGGGATAGCCCTCCATGTCTCTTGAAGTGTTGGAAAGGTGAATGGCAGGGGTCTCATCGTCCGATGCGTCACTCAGTGCGGCAAGGTAGGCTTGTGAGGAGGATGCCATTCCGGGCTTCCCGGGTGAGGCGGACTTCTCTGCACCTGGACCACCCTTACTGGAACCCTTAGGACGTCCGGGACTACCCTTAAACCTGCACTCAGCGTCGCCGGCCCAATGGCCGATTGCGCCGCACCGCAAGCATCGGCTGCGAGCCTTCAGCTCGGCAAGTTTGGCTTTCCTGTCAGCGATAGAAAGATTGGAAGGAGGGACCTTACCACCCTTCTTACCGCCAGACTTACCAAAACCCTTACCTTTGTTACCCTTCACATTGGCAAGTGTGGTTTGGGCTGCATATGCCAGCTGCAATGCTTCGGCGTGCTCCTCGCCTGGCTCGCCTCCAAGCTCTGTCTGCATAGCTGTATATGCATTGAGAGCCAAGGCTAATGCACTGTCATCAACCCATTCGCCTTCGTCTTCCTCGACCTCATGCTCCTCGGCTACATAGGCCTGACTTTCTGGCTCCTGGTACTCATACTCGTCAACCTCCATGAAACCTTGTGTCATGTAACCGTACCGAGGCTTCTGCTGAAATGAGGTATTCTCCCACCGGGGCTTGGACCATGTTCTAGCGACAGGCTTGTCTTTCTCAACGAGCAGGCGTTCACGCATATGCACAACGCTATGATGCTTGATCAATACGCGCGCATACTCATCTACTGTCTCGGCTTGTGCTGCGGTACGCACCATGAGCTGCTCTTGGCGCGACAAACCAGACAGTTCCACGAGGAGATTGGCACGCGTGGCTTCTGACAACCTGACTTCTGGGTCCAATTCCCTTAGGGTAACCCACCAGCGCTTTCGCCGGGAAATGTAAGACAACATCGGCTCCCCTGATTGTTTGGACAAAGGACCTGTCAGCAACTGGCCTTGCCTGAACAATTCCGATGCCTCTTCCCCCTGCAAGGGAAATGCTTGTTCTTTGACCTTCTGAATGAGGAGATCAATGCCGTCATGCTTCAACAACCTCTCGAGACCTATGTCTCGGGCGATAAGGAAGGCGTCGCCACGAAGGCCTTCCAGCGTCTTCTGAACTGCATCAGACATGTCAAGATCACTATCGCGGACCGAAGCGAGTGCGGGGACAGGCTCAGTCTCAACCGAAGCTTGCCCGTCGTCCTCAACCTCATAATCTTGTGGCTGTTGCTCTTCTTCGCCACCATCTCCTGACGACATGGACTCCGCACCGGCCTGGCGGCCGCGCCGGCGTCCTGGGGCACTTGAAGGGCTAGCTGCCATCCCACTGCTCTCATCACCTGTGTGACGGTCCGGGGATCTTATGCCTCCACCTACCCACTTTCGTGGGGATGCAGAACGGCTGAGTTGGTGGCTGGAACGAGGGTCTTTCAAGACCTCTCGACGCTGCCTCTCACGATGCTGGGATACACGGGCACGTGTGCGAAACTCCCAGTCGTGGAAGGACGCTGCGGAGCCGCTGTAAATGTAGCTTCCTGACTTGGTTTCTGCTGGGGTGTCAAGGCTAAGTACAGGGTCGTACTTCAACCCAGCTACCGACATGGTGTCGGATTTGCGCAGTGCGGTGGTCTAGTGTAGACTGGCAGTGCTGATGTTCGTTCGGCTTCTTGGCTCACACCCAAATCCCCCTAGCTCTCTCTTCCGGACGAGATTGCTGCGAGGAATGAAAAACGTGTCACTGAGCTCCACAGCTCCGCTACCAGTTTCAGAAGCGGGGTACTGGGGCCGGAGTCACAGTGACTAGACTACGTAGCTTGCTTTTTCCGATTGAGCCCAAGGCGCCTGTCAAGCAGGAACTTGTCTCAAGACTGCTATTTGACGTTTGCATGCTTGCTCATGCCTATACAAGTGTTCGTCTAACAGCTTCTGCACTACACGAAATCCAACTCGGCGCTTGTGTACAGGAAAATCTCACAAGGGTTTAGGCTCAGAGGGTATAGAGGAAGGGGTTCTGGAGCCCGGGGCTTGGGATGTTTAGGGATGTGGCTTGGAGTGCTTAGGGATGTTTCGGGTTTAGGGCTCAGAATTACGTAGGGTTTTGGGCTTCTTCGGCCCACCCTAACCCTAAACCCTAAACCCTAAACCCTAAACCCTAAACCCTAAACCCTAAACCCTAAACCCTAAACCCTAAACCCTAAACCCTAAACCCCCGCGCCTACGTCCAGAATCTTCTTCGGTGCTGTGGCACCTCCCGGAGCAGGGTCTTAGTGCCCTATGCAAGCGAAACATGTGGGATTAGATGGGTGTTGAGGTCGAGGGTTTAGGGTTTGGGGTTTAGGGTTTGGGGTTTAAGGTTTGGGGTTTAGGGCTTAGGGTTTAGGGATCTTCACTGGGAGGTTCAGGAGTAGTAAAAGCGGTAAGTAGAGTTCTTGTGTAGGTTACCTTGCTGCGCAACCTACTTTTCAGTATCCGTGAACCTAACCCAAAACCTCAATTTCTAACCCTAAACCCTAAACCCTAAACCTCAGAATCAAAGATCCTGCACCCGAACTCGACAGGGCGCGGCTCCAGTCGATCATCTCGTTGGTGAAATCGATCTTCGCCTCTTGCTTGAAGGGTAAAGGCTCAGGGGAGTTTAAGGGTTTAGGGTTTAGGGTTTAGGGTTTAGGGGCTTTCGGACTTAAGCGGGTCAAGTGGGCTTTAGCGGTTTACGGCGTTTGGAGCGTTCGGGCTGGGGCCAAGGGCCCTGGACTTCACGCTCTCAATCGCAGAAGCCCCTTCAAGCCTGCAAGCTGCATAAAAAGGTTTAGGGTTTAGGATCGTCCTAAACCCTAAACCCTAAACCCTAAACCCTAAACCCTAAACCCTAAACCCTAAACCCTATATAATCAGACCAGAGCACTTGAACATGGCCTTCGCTGCACACCGTGGTCTTCACTCCGCTCACGTTGGCTTCCTTCTCGTCGCGCACGAGCTGCGTGCCCCACGGGGCCACCAGCGCATTCACGCTCGTCAGGCCCAGAGAATCGCCGATAAAGGCGAGAGGTACCTCGCGCCCGTCGTCTTCACCTGCACCAAAGCCCCCGATCGAGGAGTCACCCACAGTACTTTTAAGCCCTAGATGCTCCTTTTTTCAACCCCTCAGACATGTGGTTCATGGCCACCTAGTCAGTTAGTTGTCTTACCGACGGTGCACCGTTTGCACAGTTTATTCTGGCAAGGACCCTGTCTCCCGAAACCCTATCAACCCTAGCCTAAGCCCCCAAACCCTAATACTTCTAGCCCTCACCTAAGCCCGTAAACCCCTAAACCCCTAAACTCCTAAACCTTTAAACCCCTAAACTCCTAAACCCCTAAACCCCTAAACCCCTAAACCCCTCAACCCTAAACCCTACACCTACATGGCAAGCTCAGGAATCCTCATCTTTCTGGATCAATTTCATCCCGGTTTTGCAACTCGTGGGCATCCCAGCACTTCTTCAGCAGGCTCTCGGGCAGATTCCATTTACCACGAAGCCATTGAGGCTGGGATTTCATCTCTGGTCATGGAACCTTTGTTGTTTTCGCAGAGCTCTTGCGGTGGCTTGGGGGCTCTTGCAAGGATGCCTCTGTCGTCAGCCTGAGACAATACATCGACCACCTTACGCACCGCCTCGGGTTCAGGGTTGAGGGTTTAGGGTTCAGGGTTTAGGGGTTCAGGGTTCTCCCCTGCCCTTGAGCGAAACGACCTGAGCTCTAGGGGTTTCGATCCTAAAGCCCTGATCCCCAAACCCTTTACCAAAACCTTACCCAATCATAAGAAGGGAAGAGGATCAGGAACCCATTCTGGTGGTCCGGATTGCTTGAGCTGCAACGATGTCTGATAAGCCATGAAAGATAGAAAGCGACTAGCTCGATTCTGAAAACACACATGAATAGCATTTATGCGAGAATCCACATATGACAACCTATCATGACATGCGTAAACTCATCGCGAGGGTACGTGGGTGTCTTGTTATCTTATCACTATCTCAGCATGAGATTAGATTGGTACTGCGGTGGCGGTCCAGTCAAACATGTCGAAACTAGCTGCCATTAAGTCTTGAGGACTACGACAAACAATCTAAACTCCTAAAACCCCTAAACCCGAAGCCTTCTTCCCTAAACCCTAGTTCAACCCTAAACTTACCTTAAAACCCTATTCCTGAGCCCTACACCCCAAACTCCCCGCCCCCTAAACCCTAAACCCTAAACCCTAAACCCTAAACCCTAAACCCTAAACCCTAAACCCTAACCCTAAACCCTAAACCCTAAACCCTCCGTACATGCGCCTCTTTGAAGTCCTTGAGGCGGCCGAAGGTCGCCCTGAAGAGCGCTAGGAAGAAGGGATCCTGGCGGTTTAGGGTTTAGGGTTTAGGGTTTGGGGTT
Source organism: Symbiodinium natans (assembly GCA_905221605.1). Taxonomy (NCBI): domain Eukaryota; class Dinophyceae; order Suessiales; family Symbiodiniaceae; genus Symbiodinium; species Symbiodinium natans. Next base: position 70,164 of record CAJNDS010000584.1, on the reverse strand, counting down.
TAGGGTTTAGGGTTTAGGGTTTAGGGTTTAGGGTTTAGGGTTTAGGGTTTAGGGTTTAGGGTTTAGGGTTTAAGGTATAGGGTTTAGGGTTTAGGGGTTTAGGGTTTAGGGTTAGGGTTTAGTCTAGGTTTAGGTTTTAGGGGGGGGGGGGGGGGGGGGGGGGG
>CAJNDS010000584.1:10000-65000 GCA_905221605.1 Symbiodinium natans | reverse complement strand
AGGGGAGCAGCGTGGCTAGTGGCCCTCGAATGTGGTTGCCCTCAGTGCTCCCTAAAGGAGACCCGAAAAAGATCAGCCCTGAACTCTAAGCCCTAGGCCCCAAACAAAAAACCAGCAAACCCTAAACCCTAAACCCTAAACCCTAAACACTTTCAACCCTAAACCCTAAACCCTAAAACCCGAAGGCGCGAATCACCAGGGGAAACGTTACAGACTCCTGGAGGCGGAGCCTGCACTCCGACCGCTAACACCCCCCCCCTTAACAACAAGCCACCTAAGCCCGACAAGTCCTGAAAATACCTAGAAGCCCTTTAAGCCCTTTAAGCCGTTTAAGCCCTTTAAGCCGTTTAAGCCCTTTAAGCCCTCTAAGCCCTTTAAGCCCTTTAAGCCCTTTAAGCCCTTAAGCCCTAAGAAAAAACCTTACCCCCGAGCTTGGAGGGTTTTGCATAGGACCAGCTGCCTGGCGTGAACACACCAGAACTTTAGGAACCCGCAAGAAACGAACAGCTTGAGGCTTGCGATGGCAGAGCTCTGGAACGCACAATACAACCCCTCAACTCCCGACCCCTAAGCCCTGGACATAAGGAGAAACCCTAAACCTTAAACCCTCAACCCTAAACCCTAAACCCTCAACCCTAAGCCCAAACAAGTTCTGCAGGCTTTCTGGCTGCAGTCGCGATGCCATTCATGAATCCGCGATGCCAGAACCTCCGCAAAACAGCAAGGATCATGGCCACATGGCTGCACTACTAGGAGGTTCATGGTACTTGGTTTAGGGTTTAGGGTTTAGGGTTTAGGGTTTAGGGTTTAGGGTTTAGGGTTTAGGGTTTAGGGTTTAGGGTTTAGGGTTTAGGGTTTAGGGTTTAGGGTTTAGGGTTTAGGACCCCAATTTATAGCCCCTTTGGGCTTGTAAGTGAGTTCTAACTACGTTCTACTTGGGGTACAGAGTACCCTGAACCTCCAAGTACTCGTCCGTCCCAAACCCGGAATGGCTCAGAACCGCTCATGAAATGAAATTTGCAGGGAGAAACAAACGAAATCATTGTCAAGATGACTTAGCCCTTTCTTGATAATACCCGAAACGATCCAGGTTGGCCCACCCCCGGAGCCTGGTGGAGCACTTTGGGGGGGCTTTAGGGCTCAAGGCAAAAACCTTTAGTAGCCCTAAACCCTACATCCTGAAACCCTAAACCCGAAACCCTAAACCCTAAACCCTAAACCCGAAACCCTAAACCCTAAACCCGAAACCCTAAACCCGAAACCCTAAACCCTAAACCCCAACAAAGGCCTTGAGGAAGCCCAGGGAGACCACGGCGGCCCCGACCTTTCGCGTCAGCGTCGCGGCCTCCACCTGGGGTTTAGGGTTTAGGGTTTAGGGTTTAGGGTTTAGGGTTTAGGGTTTAGGGTTTAGGGTTTAGGGTTTAGGGTTTAGGGTTTGGGGTTTGGGGTTTGGGGTTTGGGGTTTGGGGTTTGGGGTTTGGGGGTTTAGGAATTAGGGTTTAGGGTTCAGGGTTCAGGGTTGGGGGTTTAGGGTTTAAGGTTACTAAAGTTTGGGGTGTGGGTTGTGGGGTTTGGGATTTGGGGTTTAGGGTTTGGGGTTTAGCCGACATGAATGTAGTGCGCGAGATACAATAAGTGAGTGAGAACAGCATTTTTTGCTACAGCGCCTATGAATATAAGAAAATCGTACGACCCCTTTAAAACCATAAGATGTAGTAAATTAGTGGGTAAATGAAGTGCACGCCCATATTTGTGGGATTTTAAATGGGCTTTCCTCCAGGCACAGTATAAATAGCAATAATATCATAAACATACTAAAAGACTATTTAGGGCAAATTTCTGAGCCTTTTTTTTTTTTAGGGGGGGGGGGGGGGGGGGGGGGGGTAGTAGGGGCCTCCTCCATAAAGTAGGGGGGGGCATTCAGGACCGTGCGACTGTTTGAGGGTCCAGAGTGGGTCCGTCCACTATTGAGTCCAGTCGTCCGGGTGTCGTCGTGCAGAGCTTCTTTACAAAACAATTGCAGGGCCTAGCCGTCCCTTTTAAACTCATATAAGCTCCCCTATTGAAATCACAAAAACTCCCGTGGGCAGTTTAAAGAGAGCAAAAACCCAGCTCCCACTGTTCAGGCAGGGGCGAAGACACTAAAGCAGGCGCAACATTACCCTACAGGTTATGCGCCGTAGATATATAAAACATAAACAGGCGCCCAGGAAAAAAAGGGACCATCAGGAAACTGACTAAATATGGGGGTTTACGAAAATAAGGGACCCTAATACCCCCCCAAACCCCAACTAGGTACCCCCAATTCCGGAAACCCCCATAATATGAAGTAGGGTCCACATTTACCTGTATCCCCAAAAGGACACCAAGTATATACACTCACCCATATTTATAAGGCACCCTATATACACTCACCAATAACAGCAATACCAAAGACCTTGCTTCATATATCCTAAGCCCCTGAGGTTCAAATGACCGGAAGAGGAAGGCCGGCGCTAAGTTGGCTTAGGGAATTTGGGGTGTAGAACTTGGGATGTTCTTCCTGATACTACCAGTCCTTACTAGGGATTAAAGGACTGTTAGTATAAGGGGGAACATCCCAATGCAGAATGAACCCTAAACCCTTTGCACAGGATGTCGACAGTGGCTGCCTTCATCGCCACCGCCGTTGCGCGCGCTGCGGCTGGCCGCCTCTGCGTGGCTTCGGGGACTTAGGGTTTAGGGTTTAGGGTTTAGAGTTTAGGGTTTAGGGTTTGGGTTTTCTGAACCGTGCTCCCTTTTTGGGTGCCCGCCCTTTCTGAGGCTCCACACACACAAACGGGAGCATCATGTAGAGAAACCCCCAATGTGGGGAAACCCCAAAATCTGGACCGCAGGACTTCAAATCTCAGAATGGTGAGCTTTTTCTGGCATAATATGTCCATAGTGTCTATTGTCAAGAGCTTGGCAAGGGATCCTCATAGCCCAGAATAACTCCCCACGCGCGTTCATCCGGTTGGGCTGGGGTGGATTTAGGGTGCCCTTAATCCTACAAACATTGAAGTAGGCGCTATGTAAGACTGTATGGGGACTAGGGCCCAGAGAACATCATAGATCTTCTAACCGAGTGAAGCTGACTGAGGCTTTCACGCCGGGTCGGCGGCCTCCTCCCGCGCCCGGCAAGCGCATGGGAGGGTTTTGGGTTTGGGGTAAGTAGGGTCGTAGAGTTCTTAAGGGAGGGAGGTTCAAGGGGGCTACGATAAGGTTCCCTAGGTACCTACCCCACATGAACCCCGTCTGAACCCCCCCTCCCTTAAGAACCCTGTAATCGGGTTTGTGCCGAAATCCGAGTCCCCCTCCTCCTCACCCAGCAACATCCTGTCTCCCGCTAAGCACATACGGTTAAGCCTGAAGCCACACATAACCTGAAGCTGTACCCTAAAACCCTGAACCCGACACAACCCAGCCGGTGTTAAATCCTAAACCCTAAACCCTAAACCCTAAACCCTAAACCCTAAACCCTAAACCCTAAACCTAAACCCTAAACCCTAAACCCTAAACCCTAAACCCTAAACCCTAAACCCTAAACCCTAAATACACGAAAACCTGAACCCTAGACGCTACAACCACCGAAGGGGCCTCTTCACTGCCACACCTGTCGCCACCAGCGCTGCTGCCGCTACCAGAGCTCCTCCCGACGTGCCTTAGCAGGGTTTTGGTTGAGGGTTTTAAGGTTTAGGGTTAAGGGTTCAGGGTTTAGGGTTTAAGGTTGCAGGGCTTCAGGTTTAGGGTGTTTACAGGCTTAGGGTTTGGGGTGTAGGGTGTTCGCGATGTTGGGTTTGGGCTTAGCAGTGTACGGTTTCGGGATTAGAGCTTTCGGCCGAATAGAGAGTTAAGGCCTATAAACCCAGAAACAATCCCTGTAGACCCTATAAACCCTTAGGGCTCAGGGCGCAGGGCTCAGGGCGCAGGGCTCAGGGCTTAGGGGTTTAGGGCTTCATAAAGCCCTTGTTCTGCCGCATCTGCTGGAAGAAGTCCCGCTGGCAAGGCCATTTTCCTGGAGAAGAAGTCTCGGTCCGCCTGCCTCACGGCGACGACGTGAGAGTCAAGACCTGCATCACACGGGCTCCTCTACAAGACCTGCAAAAAGTATGAGCTGAAGGTTGTTTGAAGGTTGTTGGGTGGGTTCTGTGATTTAGGGTTGCGGGTTTAAGGATTTCAGGGTTTAGGGTTTTAGGGCTTAGGCTTTAGAGCGGTCATTTTCAAAGACGCGTATGGGCTATTCCCAAAACAAGCCCCCCCCCCCCAAAAAAAAAAAAAAAAAAAAAAAAAAATGAAAATACGATAATCATCTTCGGAACCGACACCCCCATATGGACAACGTCTGCGATGGAGGAATCCCAGATTCCCGAGATGGAAGTCTGAAGGCTTTGGGTTCAGCATCTCGATCTTTCGACTCTGAATCTTGCATGGTTCAGTTTAGGGTTTAGGTTTCGAGGTTCAGGGTTTAGGCTTCAAGGTTCAGGGTTTGGGGGTTTGGGTCTGGGGGTTCATTCGGGGTACCCTGAACGTTGTGTCCTGATTCCAAAATGAAACTCTGAGACCAACTTGCTGACCGGGGCGCCAAGTTCCGGAGCCTCCTGCGGGGCTCGCGGGGGTGCGGACGCAAGCCTGCTTCCAGCCCGAGCTCGGGCTTCTGGGGGTTCAGGGGACTCAGGGGGTTTAGGGATTTTGGGGTAAGGATTTTGGGGGCTTCGGGTTTATGATTTTAGGAGAGTTGGTGGCCTGGGACGGCCTGAGCGCCGCCCCAACGCTGCATTGTCGCTGGAACCGTTTAACCGCAAAACAATACTGTCCAGCTTCGAGCAGTTCCCGGCCATCTACATTGCACTTCACCCGAAACCTAAGCCCGCAGCCCTTTGGCAACATCGACCTGGCCCACGCAGGCGCTTCAAGCATTGAGGATGTGAGGCAGCAACCGCTTTCCCGCCGAGGCCTTTTTTTGGATTTAGGTGCGACGTTTCCTGGGCTGTTGTGCGAAGAGCGTCTAGCAGAAAATCCCACAAAACCCTGAGGGTTGTAAGTTGGGGGTCTTAGGGTGGGCAGGGCTGCAGACCGATGCACTCTCACACGGCCTGCTTCCGCTTTTGCGCACAACATTCAACCTCACCCTACTGGGCGGTTGCCGAAATTAGGGGTCCCTTAATGGGGTCCTGATTCTAAGGGAATCCTACTATATGGGGGGTCTATTTAGGGGTCCCCTGTAGAGGAAACAAAAGGCTAGGCTCGCCGATCGGTGCCTGGTGGCGGGAAGCACCGGCGCTGCGAATGCAAGGGCGGAAGCCTTTGGGTCTTGCGGAACGGCGCGAGGTTTTCGGGCTTAGGGTTCCGGGAAAAATGTGGGTTTAGGGTTTAGGGTTTAGGGTTTAGGGTTTAGGGTTTAGGGTTTAGGGTTTAGGGTTTAGGGTTTAGGGTTTAGGGTTTAGGGTTTAGGGTTTAGGGTTTAGGGTTTAGGGTTTAGGGTTTAGGGTTTAGGGTTTAGGGTTTAGGGTTTAGGGTTTAGGGTTTAGGGTTTAGGGTTTAGGGTTTAGGGTTTAGGGTTTAGGGTTTATGAGCGGTCTTAGGGTTTTATATAACTCCAAACTTCAGGATTCAGCTTCAGCTGCTGAAAACTCTGGGCTTCGAGCTCTCTTGCCCCAAAGATCCACGCAGGGTTTAGGTTTAGTGTTTAGGGTCTAGGGTCTAGGGTCTAGGGTTTAGGGTTTAGGATCTAGGGTTTAGGGTTTAGGGTTTAGGGTTTAGGGTTTAGGGTTTAGGGTTTAGGGTTTAGGGTTTAGGCTTGAGGGAGGGCTTGAGGGAGCTTTGGGGTTGAGAAGGGTTTCAGGGATGAGGGTTTCGGGGATGAGGGTTTTTGGCGAAGCTGGGCCTTGGGGGTTGAGGGTCTAGTAGCGTGACCTGTGACTGCAAGACCCTGAACCCTAAACCCTAAACCCTAAACCCTAAACCCTAAACCCTAAACCCTAAACCCTAAACCCTAAACCCTAAACCCTAAACCCTAAACCCTACCCTAACAAACCGGGTCTTTGCATGAGGCCGAGCCCTGACGCCCAATCTCGAACCTTAAGCCCTAAACAATTAGAATAGGGTTTTGGGGGTGACTCTCGTATAATTATAGAGGGACCATAAGGGAATATTATTCGTAATTATGCCGACCCCTATTGTAACCGCACCCAAGTTTCGGGCACTGTACCAAGCCGTACTGTACCCTTAGGATGCCGAAGCTCACCATGGGGTTGAGGGCTTATAGGGCTTAGAAATTTAATGACTCTGCAACTCTCTGCAAGTAGGAGCTCCGAAAACCGAACCGCCCTTGGCCCCGCACGCCAGAGTCGGCAAGAAGTGCCATGGCAGCAAAAACGCCGGAAAACCCGGGGCTCTCTGTGTATAAGAACGACGCTTTAGGAGTCCACGTGGGTAGGCTTCGTCTCTTGAGGCTCTGCTGGCTTGGGGCTGCAGGAGCAACGTCCGAGGCCTGGTTGCTCGAAACGCTGGGAGGAGCGGCAACGGCCGGCGGGGTTTGGCTTTGAGGGGTTTGTAGCTTTGGGTCCTGCGGCAGGTCGAACCTAAACCCTGAATGAAACACGAATCTCGGACATAGGCCCTTGGATCTTGCTTGTAGGGTTTAGGGTTTAAGGTGTCGGGTTTAGGGTTTAGGGTTCAGGGTTCAGTTCAAGGTTTAGGGAAAGTCCCCCTTGTGGAATGGAAGCCAGCCTTCAACAATAAACCTTAACCCCAGACCCTACTGAAACCCTAAACCCCACACCCAGGGTTTGAGCAGTGGCCCCAAGTCCCCCAAAAGCCAAAGGGCTTGCCCCACGGTCCCCAATACGTAGGGTTTTGGATTTAGGGGTTTAGGGGTTTCATTAGGGTTCAGGGTTTCAGGGGTTTCGGGTTTTGGGTTTAGGGGTTTAGGAGTTCAGGGTTTAGGGGTTGAGGGGTTAGCGTCTCTGCTCCAGCGGCTGTCAACAATTGTAGCGCTGGGAGTTCCCACACAACCAGGCCGAAGCACAGTGGCCACTCGCAGGGTTTGAGGGTTAGGGGCTTAGCGGTTTAGGGGTTTATGCACGTCGTCCTGCGGACGATCCATGGGGTCAAGGGGGTCTAATTTTTTTTTGCGGGGTTTAAAGGTGCCTAAAGGGGTTTAGGAGCTTATTAAACCCGAGGCCCTGAACCCTAAACCCCGAACCTGCGTCCCGACTTTTCTCTCAGGATGAGTCTTAATCGATGGACGCCTGACTCATGGGCGCATCAGCTCATACCTGCGACATGCTGCCGAGGCGCCCGCACTGGGGGCTTAAAGTAGACCCCCAGATAGTAGGATTCCCTTATAATGAGGACCCCAACAAGGTACCCCGAATTTCGGAAGCCCCTACATGGTGGGGTTTAGGGGTTTAGGGTTTAGGCATTTGGGTTTAGGGTTTAGGGTTTCGGGCGAGACTGGTGCCCTTTTTGGTGTGTGAAAGTGGCTTATTAAGGGAACCTTTAAAAGAAGCAATAAAGGCCTACTCTAGCCCTAAACCCTAAACCCTAAACCCTAAACCCTAAACCCTAAACCCTAAACCCAAAACCCCAAAACCCCAAAACCCTAAACCCTAAACCCAAAACCCGACCGGCCCCCTATCCAGCGATAGGGGCCGGTCGTTAGCAGGCCACCGGCAGGACCGGACCCGTAGGCGAAGGCCGACAGGCGAGCCGTAGGGTCCTGGACCCCAGGTCCACGCGGCTTTGCAAAGGCCGCCTCGTCAGCCTATAAAAAGATAGCCCTAAACCCTGGTGCAAGATTGGGGACGCCCTGGGTTGAGGCTGAAATTCAGGGCCGGAAGCTTAACTTAAGGTTTGGGGCTTAAACTTAAGGCCCGGAAGCTTAAATGAAGGGCTTGGGAACCTCAAATTGGGCCCGGAGGCTTAAAGCAAGGGTGTGGGGACTCAAACTTAAGCTGAAATGAACGGTTGGGGGTTAAATTAAGGGTGTGGGAACCTAAAATTGAGGCGCGGAGGCTTAAATTAAGGCAACGGGGGCCTAAAATTGAGGCGCAGAGGCCTAAGTTTCGGGAGACACAACAGTTCAGGCTTAACTGAAGGCTTTTGGGGCCCAGAGGCTTTGGGGACCCAAGATCAAGGCCCGGAAGCTGAAACTATGGGTTTGGAAACTTTGAGGCCGGGATGGCCCGGAGGCTTAAAGTAAGGGTTTCGGGATCGAAAATTAAGGCCCAGAGGCTTGGATGAAGGGTTTGGGGATCCAAAATGAAGGTTCAGAGGCTTTAATTTGCAGTTTGGGGGCCTTAAATATAGGCCCAGAGATTTCAAAGCCAGGGCTGGGCCCCGAAGGTTAAATTGAGAGGGCTGGGGACTCAGGCCCGGAGGCTTGAACGAAGGCCCGGAGGCTTGAATTAAGGGTTTGGGATCTTAAACTCAAGGCCCGGAGGCCTTGAATTAAGGGCTTATTTGGGGACCTAAAATTAAGGCCCGGCGGCTTACATTAAGGGTTTGGGAATTTAACGTTAAGGCCCGGCTTGGGGATCTAAACTGAAGGCCCAAAGGCTGAAAGCTTGCCAAGGACCACGGAGTGGAATCGACACGAGCCGAGACTGCTGGCGGTTGTTCTTTCTGGCGCCAAAGATCTTCTCATGATTTTGTCAGAGTTGCTAAACGACTGCTTCTTCCACCAAACCATATATCCCCCCTTGATAGGGGGCAGGGGGATAGACATTCCTAAACCCGTCCAATACCACTTCATGGAGGGGTCGAAGCGCACTCGCAGCGAAAACCCTAAACCCTAAACCCTAAACCCTAAACCCTAAACCCTAAACCCTAAACCCCCCAACCAAATACTAAATGAGGGCCGAATGGGGGTGTTAGGACGAGGAGGGTCTCCCATCGCCAGCTTACGCGCAGAGTCAGACAAAGGCTTCCCTCTAAACTTCAGCCCTAAAGCCTAAAACTGGAAATTGCCCCCCAAAAAAGGGTTCAAGGCTGACGGCTAAACCCGAAACCCTAAACCCGAAACCCTAGACCCGAAACCCAAAACCCTAAGCCCGACACCCGAAACCCTAAATCCGAAACCCTAAACCCTAAGCCCGACACCCGAAACCCTAAATCCGAAACCCTAAACTCTAAACCCTAAACCCTAAACCCTAAACCCTAAACCCTAAACCCTAAACCCTAAACCCCAAACCGAAGCACAACCACATTCGATTCTTCCTTCAGCCGAGGGAGGCGCTCGATGTCTGAGAGGTTCTTCGGCCCAATCTGCAGGGGCTGGGCTTGCTCGGATATTGCACGCAGGTTTAGGGTTTAGGGTTTAGGGTTTAGGGTTTAGGGTTTAGGGTTTAGGGTTTAGGGTTTAGGGTTCAGGGTTCAGGGTTCAGGGTTCAGGGTTTAGGTTTAGGGTTTAGGGTTCAGGGTTCAGGGTTCAGTTTAGCACCTTTTCAGTGCAAGCCGCTGGCTGGGGTAGCGAACTTCCCGGGGCTCAGCTCGTTTTCATGGCCCAACGACGGGTTTAGGGTTTAGGGCTTAGTTTAGGGTTTGGGGTTTGGGGTTTCTGGGGTGGGTTTGGAGGCCCTGCAAACATGTAAACTTCCATGCGTTGATGGGGCTGTAAAGGGATTAGGGCCCATTCAAACTCTATAACTGTTTCCGAACCAACCGCAGGCACAGAGTCCCTGAACCCTAAGCCCTGAAAGTCAGGCTTGCTCTGCAGTTTAATGATACTATTCAGGGGCCTATTAAATGACTTATAAAGGCCCCAATAACCGTACTATGAGGGGCACATGCAAAGACTTATTTGGTGCCCCCACAAGAGACGTCTTTTGTTTCGTTCACACAATTCATGCGGTTCGGGGTTTAGGGTAGGGTATTTAGGGTTTAGGAGTTCAAGATGTCGGGATAAGCCTACACCCTTCGGGGGTCAGAAAGCCGTACCTGGAAACCTTCTCGCTCGAGAAACGATCTTAGGGTAGTTACATGGACCCTTCATCAGGGACTCTTCTATTCCCCTTACAAACCCTATGAAACCCAACGTCCCCCACGACGGAACCCTTGATTGAAGGCAAGCGACCGTGTTGAGGGGCCATGTGGCCCTAGTTTGAGAAACCCTAAACCCGAAACCCTAAACCCTAATCCCTCAACCCTAAACCCTAAACCCTTTCTAAGGATCCTTTACGGGAATCGAACGGCCTTCGTGGGAGTATGTTAAGGGTACCTCTTAGGGGTACATCCTTGGGGCCCAAGTCTGATTCCCTAAACCCTAAACCCTAAACCCTAAACCCTAAACCCTAAACCCTCAACCCTCAACCCTAAACCCTAAACCCTATGTTTTTCCCCTTGAGAATTCGGAGGCGCCTCGCCAATCTGCTCGGAAGCTGCGAGGTCCAACTTCCCCCATTTGTCCACGGTTAGCCGCATGAAGCCCTTCAGGGTTTGGGGTTTGGGGTTTAGGGTTTGGGGTTTAGGGTTTGGGGTTGGGGGTTGGGGTTTGGGGTTTAGGGTCTCGGGGGGTCAAGGGTTTGGGGCTTTGGGGTTTGGGGCTTTGGGATTGGAGTTTAGGGTTTGGGGTTTGGGGGTTTGGGGTTTTGGGGGTCGGCGTTTAGGATTCAGGGTTTGGGGGGGTAGGGGGGGGGCGGGGGGGTTGGGGGAGCGCTTGGGGGGGGTTCAGGGTTTCGGGTTTGGGGTTTAGGGTTCAGGGTAGGGGGGTGTGGGGTTTAGGGTTTAGGGTTTGGGGGTGTGGGGTTTAGGGTTTAGGGTTTGGGAGGTGTGGGGTTTAGGGCTTAGGGTTCAGAGTCTAGGGTTCACAGCAACCGACCTGAACCATGTGGATGGAGGCATTTCGGGCCGCCAGGACCTGCGCGTCATAGCGTGGTCCAACTTTCAACAGAGTCGAAAGGCGCGAGTGAAGCTTGGTTGCGAATGACATATACATCTATGTGTTTTTGCAAACAACACAAAAACTGCATATACATGTGTATACTCATACATACATATGGTAACTTCTGTCAATTAGGGGGGGATCCTTATTGTAAGGTGGGCCGTCTATAAAGAAGGTACCCCAAAAAGGACCATATTCTTGAGAACGGACCATATCGGGGTTTCCGAGATTAGGGGTACCTTTCCGGCGTCCTTATGACAATGCTATTTGGGGGGGTATTCATTAGGGGCCCCTTCTTTTCGTGTACGTCGTAATTTCCCATATACCGGTCGGAGGGGGCCCTGGGAGGGGTTCAAGGGACTAAAAGAAGGAGCCTTATAAGGGACCTTAGGGGATATTGAGGAGTTCTTTAGGGGCTGCTTAGGCAGATAAGGACGATATAAAATGCACATATATATATATATATATAGGGTTTTGTATGGGTTATGTAGGGGAATAGCTGGTCCATTCTAGGGGTCCCTCCATGTACCCCTTGTGGGTTGGGTAAAGTGACCCTTCACAAGGGTTCAGGGGCTTGGGGTGTAGGAGTACTTGAACAGCTGAGGGACAGGGCCGAAAGTGTCAGGAGCTTTTTGAGGTCTCACGCCAGCGACGGATCCGCATAGGCGGCCCGTTCTTTGCGGTGCCGCAGGAAGCGGAAGGACTCCCTCGTGGAGGCCAGCTCCTCTTTCGTAGCCTGGCCAGGCTTCATCGAGTTCATTTTGGGGGGGGCACTTTGAGATCCCGGGAACGCCTAACCCCAAAAGGCAACTGCAGGTTGCTCTACCCCACACCCCAAACCCCCGAACCCGTAACCCTAAACCCTGCTTAAACCCTTGAACTTGTATACTGGGACCCCTGAAGGGCCGACCCCGAATTCAAAAAAAACGATGGTTTCTGATCAGCCAGGAGCACAGAAACACCACTTCTGAGGAACGGGACTCCTATACCACTGAAGGCTCATCAGCGCAACATCAAGCGGACACGCCCTAAACCCTGCACCCTAGAAAAGAAAGACCCCAAGCCCAAAATCCTCCCCCCTATGTCGTCCCCCAGAAGGACAAATAAGGACACGGGGCACCCCTAAATACTGGAGTCCTTCATCGCCCTAAAACCCTAAAACCCTAAAACCCTAAAACCCTACAACCCTAAAACCCTACAACCCTACAACCCTAAAACCCTAAAACCCTAAAACCCTAAAACCCTAAAACCCTAAAACCCTAAAAACCTAAAACCCTAAAACCCTAAAACCCTAAAACCCTAAAACCCTAAAACCCTAAAACCCTAAAACCCTAAAACCCTAAACCCCTAAAACCCTAAAACCCTAAAAGCCTAAAAGCCTAAAAACCCTAAAACCCTGAAACCCTAAAACCCCCAAACCCTAAACCCTAAAACCCTAAACCCTAGTTACTAGTTGCTGAGTACCCTGGGCAACCGAAGGTGAACCCTTCAATTCTGGTAGGATTCCAAATACCCCAAAAGGCTAAAGGGTACCGACTCAGCTGCTGAGAAGCCCTCCTAAGTCTTAGTTGCTGAGTTCATCAGCCCCAAAAAAGTGTACACTTTCAGTTCTATAGGGGATTATGGCATCCCAAAAAGTGTAGTACAGTGTGCTCATTCAGCTACTAAGCCTAAACCCTAAACCCTAAACCCGAAACCCTGAACCCTGAACCCTAAACGACCTGATGGACGGTGATCTGCTCCTCAATGCCCATGCGGGACACCACCTCAGGGCTTCGCGCGGCGGTCTTGGAGAAGAGGGATTGGAGTTTAGGGTTTAGGGTTTAGGGTTTAGGGTTTAGGGTTTAGGGTTTAGGGTTTAGGGTTTAGGGTTTAGGGTGTAGGGCTGAGGGTTTAGGGCTTATATAGGGAGGCTCATAGGCTAGTCCTCAACTGGATTCAAGTGCCCTAAACAGTCGGAAGAGGGTGGTTATGGGGAAGGTTGTTGGGGGTTTAAGGGCCTAGGGCTAAGGGGGGTAGTTCAAACCTAACTGAGGGGGGGGAAGGGGGCGGGGGAGGTTGAGTTTTGGTACCGGTTGCCTGACTGATAACCCGACTTATCAGCACACATATGGGCCTTCAAGCCCCTACACCCTAAACCCTAAACCCTAAACCCTAAAGTGCAGAACATGAGGATTAGATGCCCCAAGCCGCACCCTGAGTCGGTCTTCGAAACTTCAGCACTGCCCGGCGCCTTCCCCGCGCCGTCGACCCACGGGGGACACCACATGGAGCCTTGGCGGCTTCAACCCTAAACCCTAAACCCTAAACCCTAAACTCTAATCAGAACCAGGGGGCACCGGCAGTGGAACCAGGCAACAAACAGCGAACGAGGCCAAAGCGCGCAAAGTCCAGAGAGACCCCCGGGGACCCGGAATTTTAGCTCCCAGCTTCGTTTAGGTTTAGGGTTTTGGGGTTTAGGGCTTAGGATTTAGGGATTGTGGCTCTGGGGGAAACCAAAGGTCGAAGACCAAGCCGCCCCCGAAGTGACTCCCCGCATAGTTCACGGCCGCCCAGTAGACCTCCCAGGTCCCACAGTTTGGGTGGGGGTTCCGGGTTTGGGGTTTAGGGTTTAGGGTTTGGGGTCAGGGTTTGGGGTTTAGTGTTTGGGGTTAGGGTTTGGGGTTTAGGGTTTAAGGCTTCGGGATTTCGAGTTTCGGGGTTTAGGGGCATGTTGCCTTTTGGCGCTTCGCAAGCGCGAAATTCTGCACCGCCCTGCCTGATTCTCCAAAGCACGGCACTCCACAAAGGATTGCCAGCTTGCCTGAAGAGTTTAAGGTCTAAAGGTCTGGGGTCAACGATTCTCAAGTTGTACAGCACATCGAACTGCGGCCTTTTAGTAGGATTGCATAAGTCCTGACAACCTTATCACTCGCGGCAGGGTGTTTCGCACGTTGACATTAACTTGCTGTTGTGGGTTCTAGGGTTAGCGTTGAGAGGCTTTGCTGTCGAGAACTTCATCAAGGTTCTGCAACTAGCTCCTGAACCAACCCCAATAACCTCACTCAAAAGGGGCGCGCAGACAGCTCGATTTTCTTAGAGGATTCACACCTGATTGTGGAAGCTGCGCTTCTATCACAGGAGTCCCCAAACCGCCCCCCAAATAGGTACACGAGCCCTAAACCTAGACCCTCGACCCAAGCCCGAAGGCCACGAGCATATCCTGTCTCAAGCTTGCTCAGGCGCGTAGGTCACGTCGCGCGCGAAGGCGGCGGGCTGTAAGAGAATCCTGAGCTCGGGTTTCAGGATTTTGGGCTTTAGGGCTTAGAGTTTGGGTTTTGGGGTTTAGGGTTTTAGGGCTTTCGGGTTTAGAGTTTGGGGTTCTGGGGCTTGGGGTTTAGAGTTTTGGGGTGTAAGGTTTAGGGTTTACAGTCGGGGCTTCGCCTTGCTCTGTTCCTGATCCTCATGATCCCAGCACAGATCCCAAAGTGAGAGCACCGACCCCTGATTCACCTGCACGAGCCCTACACCCTCAACTCTGAACCCTAAGCCCTCGGCTGAAACCTAAGAGCCCTGAACCCTAACCCTAAACCCTAACACCCAGCCCCTAAACCTAAACCCTGAAACCCCCGACAACCCTAAAACCCTAAAGCCCTAAAGCCCTAAAACCCTAAAAACCCAAAAACCCAAAAACCCAAAAACCCAAAAACCCAAAAACCCAAAAACCCGAAAACCCTAAAACTCTAAAACCCTAAAACCCTAAAACCCTAAAACCCTAAAACCCTAAAACCCTAAAACCCTAAAACCCTAAAACCCTAAAACCCTAAAACCCTAAAACCCTAAAACCCTAAAACCCTAAAACCCTAAAACCCAAAAACCCTACAACCCTAAAACCCTAAAACCCTAAAACCCTAAAACCCTAAAACCCTAAAACCCTAAAACCCTAAAACCCTAAAACCCTAAAACCCTAAAACCCTAAAACCCTAACACCCTAAAACCCTAAAACCCTAAAACCCTAAAACCCTAAAACCCTAACACCCTAACACCCTAAAACCCTAAAACCCTAAAACCCTAAAACCCTAAAACCCTAAAACCCTAAAACCCTAAAACCCTAAAACCCTAAAACCCTAAAACCCTAAAACCCTAAAGCCCTAAAGCCCTAAGGCCCTAAGGCCCTAAGTCAAGTTTAGGGAGTCAGGCCCCCAAGGTTAATTCTGGCTAGGGGTACACCCTGAAGCCCCAACAACCCTTTGTCCCATCAAAAACGAGCAACCCTGACACACCCTAAACCCTAAACCCTAAACCCTAAACCCTAAACCCTAAACCCTAAACCCTAAACCCTAAACCCTAAACCCTAAACCCCAAGCCCTCTAGCCCCAAAGCCCTATGCACCCGAAAGCCCGAAACAAAGCGCGGCCGCCGGGCTCGCAACCGCGGCCCACAGCGAGCTCCCGGCACCTCGGCTTGGGATTTGGGCTTTGGGGCGTCAGACGTAGAAGGAAGGGTTTACAATAGGTGAAAGGGCTTAAGGGTTAAAGGTTTTAGGGGTTAAAGCTGAAGCATGGAATTGGGGGAGGGGGGGGGGAGGGGGGGGGCCAAGAATTTGGGGTTGTGGCGGTTGCGGAGGTTTTGGGTGTGGGGCTTTGGACTTTCAACTTTGGAACTGCATAACGTTTTTGGGTTGGCTGCGGTCGTATCTGCAGGCTGAAGACACCTCAACGACCCCCAAAACAACGAAACCCGAGACCCCTAAGCCCTTCAACCCCTGAAGACTCCAAAACCTGAACCCCAAAATCCTGAACCCTAAAGCCCTAAAACCCCTAAAGCTCTAAAATCCTAAACCCCTCAACCCGACAAACCTTCAAGCCCCTAAAAACCCTTCAACCCTGCAACTCCAGAGCTGCTTGAGCTTCTGAAGTCAGGACCCCTAAATCCTAAACTCTAAACTCTAAACCCTAAACCCTAAACCCTAAACCCAATTTTAAGCCCTTTGAACTTGAACCCTTCGGCCCCGGTCTCACCCCGGAACCCCTCATTCCTCCAAACCCCAAACCTTAAACCCCTGAGGGTTGAGGGTTGAGGGTTTAGGGTTTAGTACTTGGGGTTTAGGGTTTAGGGCTTAGGGTTTAGGGTTTAGGCTTTAGGGTTTAGGGTTTAGGGTTTGGGGTTTCGGGTCTAGGGTTTAGGGCTTAGGGTTTAGGGTTTAGGGTCGAGGGTTTCGGTGGCTGAACGCTGCTTGCAGCCGAAGCCGCAGCTCGCTGAAGCGCATGTCGGCACAGATCAACCTGGACAGCCCTAAACCCTAAACCCTAAACCCTAAACCCTAAACCCTAAACCCTAAACCCTAAACCCTAAACCCTAAACCCCGAGGGGGCTTCAGGTTGGGATGTTCCCCCGATCTCGACATGTCGTCATGGAGGGCTCGGGCGTGCCAAAACCCTAAACCCTAAACCCCAAACCCTTAAACCTTAAACCCTGCAAGTTGGGATGTTCCCTTTATACTAACAGTTCTTAATAGGGATCATAGTAGGGGGTACTACAATCCCACCTGAGACAGGGAGCTCCATAGCATATTGCTCTAGGGGTTGTGCCTTGGACCCTGAAGGTTGTGCCCTTGGGTTCTGGTGAGCCTTTTTTAAAGATCCTTCAAGGCATAAGGGCCATATTAGGAGTATCTTCAGGGGAGCCATTGGGGGTACAACCCTAGGGGTACGAGTCTTAATCCCTTGATAGGAGGCTTCAGGGATTATGGGAAACCCTACGCCCTAACCCCCAAACCCTAAAACCTAATTCAGACAGCAAGAGGATATGACAAATAATCAAAAACAGGAGAATACGAATAACAATAACACAATAAAATAACATTACAAAATGTCTTCATATGACCGTGTAATTATATGTTCATACAAGTGTAAGTTTTCAAGGAAGCAAAGATCACAACAATACAATAATAAAACAATATGATTGTAAAACACAATAAAAAAATGTAGGTATATAATACGATACTAAAAAAAACAAGGTAAGACGACAAGAACATACGCAGTACGAAAGGGAAATAAACGAATACGCGTATAAGAAGATAAGAAGATTGTAAGATAGTAGGCTAGCAAGATAATAAAACAGTAAGATAACAAGACCTTAAGATAAACAAAGAAGAAGATAAGAAGATACGAAGAGTATACGATACGAAGTCTGTAAGATAAGAACATAAGAAGATAAGAAGTCAGCATCATCGTAAGATTGTAAGATAGTGAGATAAGAATATCAAAAGTGTGTAAATATCTAAGTACACTATAGTTCTATAATTATTGAATCACATGACTCTGCTACTGTACTTGTACAACTATATAAAAAGAATAATAATAATCATAATAATCATAATAAGAACAATAATAATAATTTAATAATAAACTGCCAGGCAGCAGACCGACGCGGAAGCCTCGGCAATCAAAATAGCACAGCCTCCGCCACGGAAAGCTGCTGCTTCGGAGCGGCGGTGATTCCCAGGATGGCCCGCAAGGGGTTTAGGGGTTTAGGGGTTTAGGGGTTTAGGGGTTTAGGGGTTTAGGGGTTTAGGGGTTTAGGGGTTTAGGGGTTTAGGGGTTTAGGGGTTTAGGGGTTTAGGGGTTTAGGGGTTTAGGGTGTTTAGGGGTTTAGGGGCTTAGGGGTTTAGGGGTTTAGGGGTTTAGGGCTTAGGGTTTAGGGGTTAGGGGTTAGGGTGCCTTCTGAATGATCCTCTTAAACCCAATCAGCCAACATGTAAACTGTCCCACGGGCCTACCTGGGCCTACCTAGATTCGAAGCAAGGAGCTAGTGGGGTTATAGAATTCGGGGTCTATGGTTCAGGATGTACTTGCCGACAAGAAGACTGAGACCACCCGAGCATGAATCAAACCGACAGTCATCCCTGAACCCTAAACCCTAAACCCTAAACCCTAAACCCTAAACCCTAAACCCTAAACCCTAAACCCTAAACCCTAAACCCTAAACCCTAAACCCTCATCTCAAGGTTCCGCTTGGCGGCTCTCAACATGGGGGGACCGGCGAGGGTTCAGGGATGCGGGCTCTTGCATTGGCTTAGGGTTTCGGGTTCGGGTCTGGGGTTTAGGGTTTAGGGTTGAGGGTTGAGGGTTTAGGGTTCAAGGTTTAGGGTTTAGGGTTTAGGGTTTTGAGGGTTGAGGGTTCAGGGTTGAGGGTTTGGGTTTCAAGGTTTAGGGTTTAGGGTTTAAACCTTAAGGTTTAGGATTCAAGGCTTTTAGGGAGTAGAGGATGCTACAGTGACGCCCCCCCGAGAGCGGAAGCGACCCAAAGCCCACGCAAGTCTAGGTGGTAGGATTTCAGAACAGACCCCATTGCTGTATTTCCCTAGAAGCCAAGATACCCAAAAACCCACGCAAGTCTAGGATTTAGGCTTTGGGAAGAGACTAAGCTCTAAGTCAACCAAGCTGAAGCCCTAGGCCGTGCGGGCCTCTCGCCCGGCTTGAAGTACTCCGACTCGGCGCCGTCGCCAAAATCGGCCAGGTGGCATTTGTTGTAGCGTGCCTTCGTGCTTCGAAACCACCAAATTCCCTCCAAGCCTGCCCCCTAACCCCTGAACCCCTGAAGCTGTGGAAGAGGTTGGTTTCAGGGGTCAGGGCTGGGCTTGCGCATGTGAGGCTTCTTGAGTCTAGGGTTCAGGGTTCTGGCTTCAGGCCTTTGGGCTTGAGGTTTGGGGTTGAGGGTTTACGGCTAGGGTTTAGGCTACTACAAACCCGAAACCCTAAACCCTAGACCCTAAACCCTCAACCGGAAGAAAAGTGCTAGGTGCAGTGAAGGGGGCCACCACAGATCCCGTGTCGTCCAGAACCACTTGCCTTGGCTGCACGCTTAGTCATCTCCGCCCCTAAACCCTAAACCCTAAACCCAAAACCCGAAACCCTAAACTCCAAA
The DNA here is from genome assembly GCA_905221605.1 of Symbiodinium natans. NCBI lineage: Eukaryota > Dinophyceae > Suessiales > Symbiodiniaceae > Symbiodinium > Symbiodinium natans. Next base: position 46,189 of record CAJNDS010000584.1, on the reverse strand, counting down.
ACCTAAAGGTTCCCGGGAGCCGCGGGCCGCGTCTAGGCAAGCTTGAACCTTCAAGGATCGAGCAATCGCCCGCTGCGTACTTCTTAGGGACCTTAAGGTAAGCTGCGGTTTAGGGTTTAGGGTTTAGGGTTTAGGGTTTAGGGTTTAGGGTTTAGGGTTTAGGGTTTAGGGTTTAGGGTTTAGGGTTTAGGGTTTAGGGTTTAGGGTTTAGGGTTTAGGGTTTAGGGTTTAGGGTTTCAGGTTTAGGGTTAGGGTTTAGGGTTTAAGGCCCACATGATTTGCCATAAGCCCGGGTGATCGATGTTTGATTGAAGTTGCCAGAACAAGGAACCATACTTACTGTTTACAACAGGCCCAGACTTTGAATGTTCAATGGGATGTTCCCCCTTATACTAGCAGTCCTTGTTGGGATGCTAGTACCTTTCAGGGTTTAAGGTTTATAGGGTTTAAGAGGTGGTTGTTCTAAATTAGGGGCCCTTTTGCCACACCAACGGATAAGGAGCCGAATCTGCAGTGACCAGGCGGGGAAGCAGCCAGCTCAACAGTGCTCCCTGTCCTTAAAAACCCAGCCCTACACCAAAGCCTGAACTATTGTTTGCTTAAGAACCCCCCCCCCAAAAAAAAACATAATGTCCCCTATATTGCCCTTATAAGGAAGAACGTTTTTGCTTTTTAACCCTGAACCCTAATCCTTAAACCCTAAACCCTAAAGCCTAAACTCGAATCACCAAATCCTAAATAGCATCAAATGCCAAACCCCCCCGACATCGCTCAGCCCTGCTGATTCCCTGACCTCGGGCCCCCTTTCTTTGTCACTGACAGATCCTAGACCTTGGTGTTTAGGGTTTAGGGTTTAGGGTGTAGGGTTTAGGGTTTAGGGTTTAGGGTTTAGGGGTTTAGGGGTTTAGGGGTTAAGGGTTAAGGGTTTAGGGTTTAGGGTTTAGGGTTCAGGGTTTAGGGTTAAGGGTTAAGGGTTTAGGGTTTAGGGTTTAGGGTTTAGGGTTAGGGTTTAGGGTTTAGGGTTTAGGGTTTAGGGTTTAGGGTTTAGGTTTAGGGTTTAGGGTTTAGGGTTTTAGTGTTTAGGGTTTAGGGTTTAGGGTTTAGGGTTTAGGGTTTAGGGTTTAGGGTTTAGGGTTTAGGGTTTAGGGTTTAGGGTTTAGGGTTTAGGGTTTACTGTACGCTCTGGGGTTTAGGGTTGTGGTTTGCACAGCGGTTAATCGGGGTTCAGGGGTGACTCTGGGCGTTTGGGCGAGGATTAACAGGGGGTTGGGGTTTAGGAGTAAGGGTTGAAGGGGTTTAGGGTTCACGGTTTAAGGCATTTAGGGTTAAACCAATTTGAGGACGTACGAAAATAGTGTACCCCTAAAACAGAGCCCAAGTAGTAGATTTCTATAAACATAAGGACCCCCAAAAAAAGGGTATCCAAAACCCAAACCCCAAAACCCGAAACCCTTATAATCAGGACCTCCCCCCCCCCCAATTTTACGGTTTTGCTTTCTTCCGTGTGCATGCTGAGTGCCGAATGTTGACGTCCTCCCCCTGCTTCCCAGGGAAGCCGTAGCCTGGGCTATTTAGGAGCTTAGGGCTTAGGGCTTAGGGTTTAGGGTTTAGGGTTTAGGGCTTAGGGCTTAGGGTTTAGGGTTTAGGTTTTAGGGTTTAGGGTTTAGGGCTTAGGGTTTAGGGTTTGGGGAACCAGCCACCTCAAACTGCCCTACACCCTAAGACCTAAACCTTGGGATGTTCCCTCTTATACTAACAGTCCTTAACAGGGACTCTAACCAGGGGGGGCCCATTAAGGACTGTTAGTATAAGGGGGAACAACCCTACCTAAACCCTAAACTCTAAACTCAAAACTCTAAACTCTAAACCCTAAACCCTAAACCCTAAACCCTAAACCCTAAACCCTAAAACGCCAGACTACCCTGCAAGGCAGATCATGTTTGCCTAAAGCGCTTCAAACTCGCAGGACGCAGAGCAAGGCAGCTTCGACTCGGGGATTCAAATGTGCTTTTGATTGTTCTCGTTTTAGGTCATAGAGTTGAGGGTTTCGGGTTTAGGGTTGAGGGTTTAGGGTTGAGGATTTGGGGTTTAGGGTTTAGGGTTTTGGGGTTTGGGGTTTGGGGTTTAGGGTTTTCGGGATTAGACTAGGGTTCAAAAGTGAAATCATGCCACCCACTAAGGAACGACCCCTGATCCCCCAAGTAGGGCCCCCTGCGTCCCGAGTTCCCAGCGCGAAGCCTACAAGGCCCAAGTGCTCCCCTCAAAAGCAGGCGGCCCTCGGTGCTAAGGTCTGTGTAGGTCTCGCCATGTTTCGCCTCACCCGCTTTTAGTTAAAATGGGTTTTTAACGGGTTGGGGTCGAGGGTTTTCAGGCTACCCGACGCCCAGCTGTCCCGCCTAAACCTCCAAATCCCAAACCCCAAACCCTAAACCACAGACCCTAAACCCTAAACCCCAAACCTGAGCTTACCTGCCCAGCTGAAGGTCCACTCTAGGCTTTATCAACCAAACCAAAGCAGCCCTAAACCTGAAAACGTTGAACCCTAAACCTGAAAACAACATCATAAGGCCTGAGCCGCAATGTTCTGAGGCCCATAAAGTTCAAGACCTTGAGCCGCGAAATGTGCCGAGGAGCAGATGAAGCACTGCCTCTCGCGGGCGACCTCCACGGTTCACAAATCCAGCAATCCAGGGCTTGGAGAAGTTCAGGGTTTAGGGCTTCGGCTTGCGTGTTGGGACTGAGGAGCTGGAGCAGCTGTACACGAAGCCAGGGGCCCACGATCGGAGGATCATCTTAAGACCTGAGCTTGTAATATACAAGCATTGAGTGCATTGGAAGAGCACACTGTGGAGAGAGGCAAAATGACACTCCTCTGGGTCCTCAACGACAGACACCACCCCAGACACCGGAAGGCGTCGCCGAACCCACCCAACAACCGGGACTCGGGGGCAACAACGGGAGCATGCCAAGAGGGCGAGCATCATCAGCATCAGCCGCTGCAACAGCCAGAGCGGCGAGCATCATGCGCTCAGCTGGGCATTCCCTGTGCTGCAACAGCCAGAGCGGCGAGCATCATGAGCATCAGCTGGGCCCTTGCAGTGCTTGACCAGCCAAGAGAGCGAGCATCATCAGCATCAGCTGGGCATTCCCTGTGCTGCAACAGCCAGAGCGGCGAGCATCATGAGCAGCAGCTGGGCCCTTGCAGTGCTTGACCGGCCAAGAGAGCGAGCATCATCAGCATCAGCTGGGCATTCCCTGTGCTGCAACAGCCAGAGCGGCGAGCATCATCAGCATCAGCTGGGCCCTTGCAGTGCTTGACCGGCCAAGAGAGCGAGCATCATGCGCTCAGCTGGGCATTCCCTGTGCTGCAACAGCCAGAGCGGCGAGCATCATGAGCATCAGCTGGGCCCTTGCAGTGCTTGACCAGCCAAGAGAGCGAGCATCATCAGCATCAGCTGGGCATTCCCTGTGCTGCAACAGCCAGAGCGGCGAGCATCATGAGCATCAGCTGGGCCCTTGCAGTGCTTGACCAGCCAAGAGAGCGAGCATCATCAGCATCAGCTGGGCATTCCCTGTGCTGCAACAGCCAGAGCGGCGAGCATCATGAGCATCAGCTGGGCCCTTGCAGTGCTTGACCGGCCAAGAGAGCGAGCATCATCAGCATCAGCTGGGCATTCCCTGTGCTGCAACAGCCAGAGCGGCGAGCATCATCAGCATCAGCTGGGCCCTTGCAGTGCTTGACCGGCCAAGAGAGCGAGCATCATCAGCATCAGCTGGGCATTCCCTGTGCTGCAACAGCCAGAGCGGCGAGCATCATGAGCATCAGCTGGGCCCTTGCAGTGCTTGACCGGCCAAGAGAGCGAGCATCATCAGCATCAGCTGGGCATTCCCTGTGCTGCAACAGCCAGAGCGGCGAGCATCATCAGCATCAGCTGGGCCCTTGCAGTGCTTGACCGGCCAAGAGAGCGAGCATCATCAGCATCAGCTGGGCCCCAGTGTGCTGCAGCTGGACAGCCAGCAAATGCGGCGAGCATCATGAGCATCAGCTGGGCCCTTGCAGTGCTTGACCGGCCAAGAGAGCGAGCATCATCAGCATCAGCTGGGCATTCCCTGTGCTGCAACAGCCAGAGCGGCGAGCATCATGAGCATCAGCTGGGCCCTTGCAGTGCTTGACCGGCCAAGAGAGCAAGCATCATCAGCATCAGCTGGGCATTCCCTGTGCTGCAGCATCAGCTGGGCCCTTGCAAAGCGGCGAGCATCATCAGCATCAGCTGGGCCCTTGCAGTGCTTGACGAGGATCAAAAGGGCATTCCTTCTTCTGCAACAGCCAAAGCGGTGCGCATCATGAGCATCAGCTGGGCCCTTGCAGTGCTTGACCGGCCAAGAGAGCGAGCATCATCAGCATCAGCTGGGCATTCCCTGTGCTGCAACAGCCAGAGCGGCGAGCATCATGAGCATCAGCTGGGCCCTTGCAGTGCTTGACCAGCCAAGAGAGCGAGCATCATCAGCATCAGCTGGGCATTCCCTGTGCTGCAACAGCCAGAGCGGCGAGCATCATGAGCATCAGCTGGGCCCTTGCAGTGCTTGACCGGCCAAGAGAGGCATCAGCTGGGCATTCCCTGTGCTGCAACGGCCAGAGCGGCGAGCATCATGAGCATCAGCTGGGCCCTTGCAGTGCTTGACCAGCCAAGAGAGCGAGCATCATCAGCATCAGCTGGGCATTCCCTGTGCTGCAACAGCCAGAGCGGCGAGCATCATGAGCATCAGCTGGGCCCTTGCAGTGCTTGACCGGCCAAGAGAGCGAGCATCATCAGCATCAGCTGGGCATTCCCTGTGCTGCAACAGCCAGAGCGGCGAGCATCATCAGCATCAGCTGGGCCCTTGCAGTGCTTGACCAGCCAAGAGAGCGAGCATCATCAGCATCAGCTGGGCATTCCCTGTGCTGCAACAGCCAGAGCGGCGAGCATCATCAGCATCAGCTGGGCCCTTGCAGCGCTTGACCGGCCAAGCGAGCGAGCATCATCAGCATCAGCTGGGCATTCCCTGTGCTGCAACAGCCAGAGCGGCGAGCATCATCAGCATCAGCTGGGCCCTTGCAGCATCATCAGCATCAGCTGGGCATTCCCTGTGCTGCAACAGCCAGAGCGGCGAGCATCATCAGCATCAGCTGGGCCCTTGCAGCGCTTGACCGGCCAAGAGAGCGAGCATCATCAGCATCAGCTGGGCATTCCCTGTGCTGCAACAGCCAGAGCGGCGAGCATCATGAGCATCAGCTGGGCCCTTGCAGTGCTTGACCAGCCAAGAGAGCGAGCATCATCAGCATCAGCTGGGCATTCCCTGTGCTGCAACAGCCAGAGCGGCGAGCATCATCAGCATCAGCTGGGCCCTTGCAGCGCTTGACCGGCCAAGAGAGCGAGCATCATCAGCATCAGCTGGGCAGGCCAAGCTGTGAGCATCGTGAGCATCAGCTGGGAAGATAGGCTGCGTCATCTATTTGTTTCGCATCCACTTCACTCGCCGGCTCAAAATGATTCTCAGGCGGGCGCGCGGTGTGGGTGTGTGTGGCCATTGTACCGCAAGGTCCCTCTTGATGTTCCGACTTACTAGTTCTTAATATAGGGAACTGGGAACTGGAGGCTCCTGTACCCCCTAAACCCTAAACCCAAAACCCCCTCCAGCCTCCGCCAGCACCTGGTGGCAGATGCCCGAGTCGGAGCCCTCCTCCTCACATGCCGTTGCTGTTTGTTGTTAGGGCTTAGGGCTTCGGGCTTCGGGCTTAGGGCGTAGGGCGTAGGGCGTAGGGTTTAGGGTTTGGGGTTTGGGGTTTGGGGTTTGGGGTTTGGGGTTTGGGGTTTGGGGTTTGGGGTTTGGGGTTTGGGGTTTGGGGTTTGGGGGGGGTTTGGGGGGGTTTGGGGTTTGGGGTTTGGGGTTTGGGGTTTGGGGTTTGGGGTTTGGGGTTTGGGGTTTGGGGTTTGGGGTTTGGGGTTTGGGGTTTGGGGTTTGGGGTTTGGGCCCCTTGATGGCTTTGATGTCTCAGGGTTTGTGGGGGTAAACGTTTAGCGCTTAGGATTTGGGTTTAAGGGCTTAGGTTTGATGTTGAGGCCTTGAGCTTTTGGGGCTTCAATGTTTGCGCCCTAAACCTTGAACCTCACACCTAGATCCTAAATCCAAAAATCTTAACCTTAAACCCCAGGCCCTAGACCCCCAACACTCATACCCTTCCGCCTTTTAGGGTTTAGGGTTTAGGGCTTAGGGCTCAGGGCTTTGGGTTTGGGGTTTAGGAGGGTCTCGAAACCAGCAGCAGGGCGTCCTCTGCGAGCAGGTGGAGATTCCGAAATACTGCGTCGTTGTAGCCTTGGGGGAGTGCCCTAAACCCGAAACCCTGAACCCTAAACCCTAAACCCTAAAACCTAAAACCTAAAACCTAAACCCTAAACCCTAAACCCTAAAGCCCTAAACCCTAAACCCTAAACCCTAAACTTTAAACCCTAAACCCTAAACCCTAAACCCTATCCCTTAAGAACCCTACAATTTGGGGACAAGCAACCCACCGGTGCCAACTCGGGCAGCACGTAGAGATCCTTGGGGCGCGGCTCTCGCCACTCAGTCCGAAAGATCCACGGTTTAGGGTTTGGGGTTTAGGGTTTGGGGTTTGGGGTTTAGGGTTTAGGGTTTGGGGTTTAGGGTTTGGGGCTTAGGGTTTGGGGTTTAGGGTTTAGGGTATACGGTTTTGGGTTTTGGGTTTTGGGTTTGGGGTTCAGGGTTTAGGGTTTAGGGTGCTAAGAACCGGTAGGAAGACCTAAACCGCAGACTCCAACACCCTGGACCCTGTGTCACCCCAAAACCCCTACACCCCAGACCCTACAGCTGAACCCAAACCCCCCAAACTCCTGAACCCCCAAAGCCTACATAGCCCCAAAACCACCCGCGTGGCCCCAAGCTCCAAGCTGGCCTACACCCTAAACACCACCCCCAAACCCCAAACCTTAAACCCCAAACCCATATTTTCTAAATCCCAATCCCTGAATTCTCTCGAAAGCCCTGAAGCCCACAAACCTAGCCAGAAATCCTGATCCCCTCAAGTCCTTTCAAACCCTACTCTTTGCTTAAAAAGTACACAAGAACCAAAAGCATTCTTCATTATCAGGGCAATATAGGGATTATCATCTTTTAGTTTTCACGGGGCTCTTAAGCAAGCCCTAAACCAACCCTAAATCCTAAACCCTAGACTCTAGACCCTGGACCCTAGACCCTAAACCCTAAACCCTAAACCCTAAACCCTAAACCCTAAACCCTAAACCCCAAACCCTAAACCCTAAACACGCTTCTGGACAATTCCACGGCGGGCATCGGCCGCGGGCGCCTCGCGGATGAGCTGCGCCGCGCGGCGCGCTGCCGCTGCCTCTTAGGGTCTTAGGGTCTTAGGGTCTTAGGGTCTGTTTGAGGTTTAGGGTTTAGGGTTTAGGGTTTAGGGTTTAGGGTTTAGGGTTTAGGGTTTAGGGTTTAGGGTTTAGGGTTTAGGGTTTAGGGTCTGGGGTCTAGGGTCTAGGGTTTCGGGTTGAATTAGGAAGAAAGCTCAAGGGTTTAGGGTTTAGGGTTGAATTAGGAAGAAAGCTCAGCGCTTTCAGGGGTTAGGTTGTTCAAGTTTCTTTACGGCTTTGGGGCTGCCGGAACCGTAAACGCCCTAATCTCGAAGCCCAGAAAGTCCCCCCCCATGACACCCCAAACCGCTGGCCTTGTCCTCGGGTCCCTCCACAGCTGGCTGCGCCAGCTGCACCAGCCCTACTGTCAGCGCAGCCATGGCACGGTGTGGGGCTCCAGGCTTAGGAAACCCTAAACCCTAAACCCTAAACCCTAAACTACTAAACCCTAAACCCTAAACCCTAAACCCTAAACGATGTGGAGTTAAGGACCTCTCTTGGCGCCATAGCCTCCTGCGGACCTGTGGAGCTTTGGAGGTTGAAGCAAGCCCTTGCGAAAGCCCGCGATCCAAAAGAACTAAGCGAGAAGGAAAGGACGTCGGTGCCTTTCCGCTGTCAGAGCCTGCGGCCAACTCAGGCGGTCGGCAGCGATGCGAGAACGTGCGCAGGGTGCCTCATGCAAACTAGCCAACGCAAACCTCGCGTAGTCTGAGGAGAGCTGAAAGCTAAAACGGGTCTGCAACGGCTTCTCACACAGCTTGGGGGTTCTCCTAGACCTGAACACCCTAGGCCTGAATTCCAAAACCCTCAACCCAAGATCCTAAACCTCCCAAACCTCCCAAACCTCCCAAAGCTCCCAAAGCTCCCAAAGCTCCCAAAGCTCCAAAACCTCCAAAACCTCCAAAACCTCCCAAACCTCCCAAACCTCCCAAACCTCCCAAACCTCCCAAACCTCCCAAACCTCCCAAAGCTCCCAAACCTCTTAGCCCAGCCTTGTCTGGCCTTATCCCACTCAGCTGCGCTTCCTGCAACGACAGCACGACCTGCGCAGGCTAGGGTTTAAGGTTCAGGGGTTTGAGGTTTTAGGGGTTTTGGGGTTTAGGGTTCAGGGTTTAGGGTTAGGGGCCAAGGGTTTAGGGTAAAGGGATTAGGGGCTCTAAGCCCCAGGCCCTACACCCTTCAGAAGTAGGGTTAGTAGCAAAGTGAACCTGTAGCCTATGCGATACCCCTACATCGGGCACTTATTGCCCCGGCGATGAGTGCCCGTGAACCTCCAAGGAAACCCTAAACCCTAAACCCTAAACCCTAAACCCTAAACCCTAAACCCTAAACCCTAAACCCTAAACCCTAAACCCTAAACCCTAAACCCTAAACCTTAAGGAGCCTTGCGAAGTGTCGGACGTAGGTTTGGGGGGGGCCTATAACAGGAATCTTGTTATGGCTTTGAAAGGATTATCTAGGGGATTGAGGGTAATAAATGGCCATTCTGCTCCCTTTGAAGGCTAAAGCCCTTAAACTCTCAAGCGCCAACGGCGATCGGCCATGAACCACGACTTGCCGATATCCGTAGGCCTTCAACCCCTAAACCCTAAACCTCAAACAAAAGGGTCCTCCGGGCTGCTCGAAGCTATGGCATATAGGAACCCGAACAACAAGTAGAAAGGATCCCCCACTTGGGGAGCCCGCTCGATTCAGGGCTTTTGGGATAATTAACCCCAAACCCTAAACCCTAAACCCTAAACCCTAAACCCCAAACCCTACACCCTAAACCCTATATTGCCCGCCTGCGCGGTCTCATCGCCGCACCTCGCCTGCACTGCAGCGCCGGGAAGTTCTGAGGTGCGAAAGGGTGCAAAGGTGCAGGGTGGATTGTGGGCTTAGGGTTCAGGGTTTAGGGTTTAGGGCTTCGGGTTTAGGGTTTAGGTTTCAGGGTTGAGGGTTTAGGGTTTAGGGCATCCTTTAAGGAGCTCGGAACTTCTTTTTTGTAGGCTATTGCTACGGAAAAAGCCCTTGACAGAGAAGAGGCATGGGGCTACAGCATCATAACGACGTGGCTGGCTCAGGAATAAGAAGGAGACCCTTTCTTGGTTTCATGGGCTACCTTGCTGCTATTGGGTTTCAGGCATGAGAGCTGCTATTTGTCTTGAGGGGAGGGTGCTATGAGACTTTGAGAGGGTGTTGCCGCATTTTCCGTGGGCTTCTTCATCTGGAAAGCAGACGTCTTGACTCGGAGATCTCCCCGGGGGAAGGGATGCCGAGCTTCTCGGCGATCGGCATGGACCCCCACTGTGCAGGGGGTAGGGTTCAGGGCTACAGGTTGAGGGTGTAGTGAGTGTAGTGCTCTAAAACCCTCTGAAAAATATTCCTAAATCTTATCCTCCTGAACCCAACAAGGGTCGATATGAAATGCCCCAAGGGCCTAGCTAGGGATTAGGGCCCCTTGACATGAGCCAACGTAGCCTCACAGCATCTGCCTCGGCTCTAGGCTTCATTGTAGAGTTCCTAATGGAGGGGGGTTGAAGAGGGCCTATGTTACCCACGGTTCCCTAATACTCCCCACTAACCCTAAACCCTAAACCCTAAACCCTAAACCCTAAACCCTAAACCCTAAACCCTAAACCCTAAACCCCAAACCCTAAACCCCAAAGGCGGCCGAGGCCTCGAACACCTTGCCCGCGGCCGTCGGAACCTCTTTGGGCTCCTCTAACACCTCAAAAAACTGGGTTTAGGGTTTAGGGTTTAGGGTTTAGGGTTTAGGGTTTAGTGTTTAGGGTTTAGGGTTTAGGGTATAGGGTTTAGGGTTTAGGGTTTAGGGTTTAGGGTTTGGGGTTTGGGATTTGGGGTTTGGGGATTTGGGGTTTGGGGTTTGGGGTTTGGGGTCCAGGGTTTATATAGGGTCCGCCGACCCTGGCGGCGTGTTGGATGGGAAAAGGAGGTGAAAACCTCCCTCTTTCCCTCCTTACCCCCCCAAAACGGGGGGGGGGGTAGGGGGGGTACCCGGGCAGCTTTTCCATGGAGGGCCAGGCCACCCACACCGCATAAACTCACGGACCATAGGCGGTTTCGCACAGGACATAGGGGCCCTTTGGGAATAAACCCACCCCACCCCCCTACCCCCCTCCTGGTTGCTTGGCTTGGCTTGTTCAACAATTGATGGGGCTGTTTCAAGCTGGCTTCAGCTCCTGTTTGGGTCCTGGTGCTACTCCCCCCCCCCCCCAACGTTTCACAGAGGCTCAAGCAAATCAACTTTTGGATCGTTTGAGCTGACGAGCGCGTTTAAACCTTTCAACTATGCTCCAGCGGGGTCGGCGGCTTGAGCCGGAGGCTCTTAAATTTAGGCCGTTTAGGGTTTAGTGTTTAGGGTTCAGCATCTCAAGTTCACTCGCGACTTCGGTTTGCATATCTACCCACCCACCCTGTGGATCCCATGACATGAGGAAAATATAAGGTTCACTCAATCAAAAAACCTTCGGCTCCATACCTTAGGGTTCTAAACCTTAAGCCTTAAAGCACCTGCGAGCCTTGCCCGATTTGGGCCTTGCCCACGAAGATTTGGGCCCTGGGTTTAGGGCAAAGTTTAGGGCACTCAGGCCTTAGGATGCAGGGCGTGGGGCGCATCAGGAAACATCAGCTGCAAAACCCACACCCGCCAGGGTCTAGGGTCTAGTGTGTCGGGTTTAGGGTAAGAACATCGCAAGACCAACAGCGGATGCCTCACCGGCGGGAAAATCCCGAAAACCCTAAACCCCAAAACGTCGAACCCGAAACGTACAAACCCTAATCCCTACACCCTCCCCTGTGGAACCCAACAGCCCCTACTTTAGAACCCTACACAAAAGGGCACGAGTAAGCGACTGTGTGAAGACCCTACACATTCGGGAGGAGGCGCAATTTTGCCCTCGCCCTCGGCTCCGCAGAGCCCGGGCGCAAAAGTGGAGATAAGCTGCGCCGTCCTCTGTGCGCTGACTCGTCCTACTCCTCTACTAATTTCTACACAGATGTCCTACTCTACAAGCTTCACCAGATGAGCATGCTCCGCCACCCACTCCTCAAAGGTACGAAACTTGGGATGCAATTCCTTGATTTCAGGAGGGGACTGATAGTCCGTGGCATTCCCTTCCCAGAAGACCGTGTGGCTCTTGGCCACCGAGGTGGCGAGCCATTCGGGAAAGCCTGCTCCCCCAACCAAGCCCTTGGCGAACTCCTCTTCGCTGCAGCGTACAAGCTTGATAGGTACGTTCTTCAGTGCTTTGGAATAGATGTCCACAATGTCGGGGATGCTGTAACTCTTGAGCCCTCCAATATCCAACTTCTTGCCATGATAAGTGCTCCCAATCTTCTCATCCGAAAGCAACAGCATCTTGGCGGCAATGTCGCCAATGTCGCGAACGTCAATCAAGGTGGCCTTCTGGTCCTTCTGATGAGGGTATGCCACCATCTTGTTTGCAAGCGTGCCAAAGACATCACCAATAAAGTTTTGCATGAAGTAGTTGGGACGGAGACTGGTCCACATCAACTTGGTGCAGGCGTCAAGGCGCTCGTCAATCGCGGCATGGTAGCGTCCGTATTGGATGACAGAATCCTTCGAGATGTAGGGAGGCGCACCCTCCACGACGGCTCCACAAGTCGATATCTTGACCAGATATTTGCAAGCATCACTGGCCTCCGCCGCCTCGATGACATTGCACTCTAGGTCGACTTGGTTCAAGACGTTGTTGCAGACCAAGAAGCATCGGTCCGCTTTGGCCATAGCCGCCATGAGGCTCTCCTTGTTGTCAAAGCTTCCCTCCACCAGAGCAACGCCCTTGGTCTTGAGAGCTTGGGCCTTTGCACCCTCAAGGTCCCTCACCAGCGCCGAGACGCGAACCTCTTTGGCGGCAAACTGGGGAGTCGCGACAAGGGCGTCCACGGTGGCTCCACCGGTACTTCCCGTGGCTCCACAGACCAGAATCTCCATGGCGCACATGCCCGTGGTCGGAACTGTGTGGGAATAGAGACCCTAAACCCTCAACCCTCAACCCTAAACCCTAAACCCTGTAGGGTATGTTTGATTGTGAGCAGCCTGCAACATGATGCATGATTGTATGATGCCTTGGAGCAACGTGACGCCCCCGCTTGGAGGTTCACAAGGTTTAGGGTTTAGGGTTTAGGGTTTAGTAACAGTTTAGGGTTTGGGGTTTTCGGGTTTAGGGTTTAGGGTTTAGGGTTCAAGGTTTAGGGTTTAGGGTTTAGGGTTTAGGGTTGAGGGTTGAGGGTTGAGGGTTCAGGGTTTAGGGTTTAGGGGCTTTGTATCTGGGGGGTGACAGTGGGTTATTCGCACCACACTCATCCCCATGGAGTTGTAGCGTAGCTTGCCTCACTTATGATCTGGTGTTGCATCATTTGTGCACCCCTCGCGCCTAAACATCTCAAATCCCTGAACCCTGTATAAACCCTTTCAACCCTCAACCCCTTCAACCCCTAAATGCTAAACCCTAGACCCTAAACCCTAAACCCTAAACGCTATAAACCCTAAACCCTGCAAGGCTGGCCAGGCAGGCCTTCAAGAGCACGTTTACGCCCTTGGCGTCCGGATGCAAGGTGCCCACCTTCACGAAAGTGGCCTTTCGCAGGCAGGCCTGCCGGCAAGCAACGTTTAGGGTTTAGGGTTTAGGGTTGAGGGTTTAGGGTTTAGGGTTGAGGGTTGAGGGTTTAGGGTTGAGGGTTGAGGGTTGAGGGTTGAGGGTTGAGGGTTTAGGGTTTGGGGTTTGGGGTTTGGGGTTTGGGGTTTGGGGTTGAGGGTTGAGGGTTGAGGGTTGAGGGTTGAGGGTTGAGGGTTGAGGGTTGAGGGTTGAGGGTTGCGGGAGGGTTGAGGGTTGAGGGTTGAGGGTTGAGGGTTGAGGGTTGAGGGTTGAGGGTTGAGGGTTGAGGGTTGAGGGTTGAGGGTTGAGGAGGGTTGAGGGTTGAGGGTTGAGGAGGGTTGAGGGTTGAGGGTTGAGGGTTGAGGGTTGAGGGTTTAAGGTTTAGGGTTTAGGGTGTGGGGTTTGGGGTTTACGGTTTAGGGTTTAGGGCTGAAGGGGGTTGAGGGTTGGGGTTGATTAGGGCGTAGGGCTTAGGGCTTAGGGCCTCAGGCTTAGGGCTTGGGGCTGAGGGTAAAACGGGTTTACGTGTTTGAGGGTCTTACAAGGTTTAGCATGTAGTCGTCTGGTTTGGAGAGGTAGCAGGGTTGCGGGTCTGGTGAGGTTTACTTGGGCTTACCTTGGTTTAGCGAGTCCAGCGAAGTTAGGCGGAACCCTAAACCCCAAGCTTTAGGGTTTAGTAGGGTTTAGGGTTTGGGATGTAACACACCCACCCAAAACTACGCTAAACGGGCGTTCCTCTAGGATTCTGGCCGTGGACTTGTTTTGACTCATGAATGACTACTAATTGCTTAAGAACCCCAAAAACAACAAACATATTATTCCTTATTAAGGGAAATATAGGAATCATTAATTTTTACTCTTTTGGGGTTCTTAAGCAAAATAGTAGAAGAAGTACGAAATTATTGTAGGCGAATCTGTCATGCTGTGGACGAAGAAAGCTGAGACGCCATGAGCCGAGCAAGAGTCGATCCGATGAAAGCCCGAAAAGACCCGCAATGACTCAGGAGTCATCCAGGAAGAAACAGGGTGCCCTTGTTGGTTTAGATTGTGATTGTGATTGTGATTGTGATTGTGATTGTGATTGTGATTGTGATTGTGATGCAAGCCATGAGTGCCTAAATCGGCACTTGGGCCGTCGCAAGTTGCAACACGTGCGAGGCAAGCGAACCTGAACCTGAAAACAAGGGTACAAGGGCCTACTCCGGGTCCTGGCCCGAAGCCCTACAAGGGGAGGTAGAAACCCTAAACCTTATAAGGCAGCGGCATTTCTTCAAAACCCTAAACCCTCAAGCCTAATCCCTAAACTCTAAACCCTAAACAATACAGCCTAAACCCTAAAGCCTTCGAAGGGCTTTGGGTTCTGTGAGCTCAAAGCCCCGAGCCCTGCAAGCGAAGAGGATGCGCCACACCTCCAAGCCCAGGGAAGTGGTGCTGGGTGGAACAAACCTAGGGGCATGGGGCGACCCTAAACCCTAAACCCTAAACCGCAGGCCCTACACTGAGCCCAAGCCCTAAAACCTCAAACCTTCACGGCCTGCCTTGCTAAAGGTATCAACCACCAGGTCCAGGAGTTCGTCCGTGACTCCGGTGTCCTCCGCCCAAGGCTTCAGGGATCGGGTTTAGGGCTTAGGGTAGATGGCAACCCTAACGCCTAACGCCCTTGTCGTTCTCGTGAGTGGAGGGGGAGTGGGGGGGAGGGGGGGTGTGACCTGAGGCGCGGAGCTGTGGCCGAGGTGGTGGAGAATAGCTGAGGGGAGTTAGGAGGGCGTAGTAGCACCTAGAGGATTTAAGGGGGGTCTCGGGGAAACCTGAAACAGATTTAAAAAAAAAGGAAAACCTAAAACACCCTTTAAAAAGCCCAAAAACACCCGAAAAACACCCCTAAAAAACCCCCTAGAAAAGCCTGAATCCTCAGCTTTAGGGTCTCGGGTTTCGGGTTTAGGGTTTAGGGCCTGGAGAGCTTTGACCTCCGCCCCCGCCGCCGCCAGCTCCGAGAGCACGGCCGCGGCCCTGCGCTGGGCATTTAGGGGGTTGGGGGTTTAGGGTTTAGGGTTTAGGGGTTAGGGGTTCGGGTTTAGGGGTTAGGGTTTAGGGCTTAGGGCTTCCAACCATGCATACAACATGAGCCTTCCGAGCAGAGGCCCTTGAGGTACAGGGTCTTCTTTTTGTTGGGGTGAGTGGGGTGGAGGGAACCCTACACCCTAAACCCTCAACCCTAAACCCTATAATCCCCAATATAGGGGTCGGAATATTACCAAAAGTAATCCCTTATGGTCCCTTGAGCCCGAAACCTTTTGCTCTAAAACCCTAAACCCTAAACTTGTAACCATACTACAAGCGTACAGAACCCCCCTTTGTTAAAACATTAGTTTGGGGGAGCCGGTACGCCCTTAAACCCTCTACTCTAAACTCCGGGGTCCGTCGACGCTGGGCATGTTGTAGTTTGAGAACTTCAAAATGAGCTTGGGGGGTTGTTTCGACTTTAGGGTTTAGGGTTTAGGGTTTAGGGTTTAGGGTTTAGGGTTTAGGGCTTAGGGCTTAGGGTTTAGGGTTTAGGGTTTAGGGTTTAGGGTTTAGGGTTTAAGGTTTAGGGTTTAGGGTTTAGGGTGGGTTTAGGGCTGAGGGCTTAGGGGTTAGAGCTGCCCTAAACGAGGTTCTCGTACCGGTGACCTTATACACTTATTACCCTCTTCGGCTTCGCCATGACCCCGAGATAGGACTTCGGGCTTAGGGCATAAGGGCTTCAGGGCTGCAGGGCTGAGGGTTTAGGGTTAGGGTGACAGGGTTTTAGGGCTTAAGGCTTTAGGGCTTAGCGACGGCCTGCAATATCGGCTCGGTTTTCCTGTCACCGCGTGCAAAGCTTACAAACGAATTTTGTCGAATTAGCGGCGCTTTTGACGATTGCATGGGGCTGCAGAAGAGAGGGTTGCCAGCTTAGGGTGCATGGAGTTAAGCGCTGAGGGTTTGGGGTTTAGGGTTTAGGGTTTGTAGGTTTTGGCTTTAGGAATGTTTTTCTTATGGGGTTTGGCTCCTTGAACTCGCCCGAGGTCAAAGAGCGCCGTGACAGAAAAAGTCATTGAACAGAAGCTATGCGCACACCACGCCCGGCACATGGGGTTTAGGGTTCAGGGTTCAGGGTTGAGGGTTTAGGGTACACACACACACACACACACACGACCCAAACCCACAGCCCTAAACCCTGAACCTAAGGCCCTGAACCTTAAACCCTACCCTTGGAACCCGAAGCCTTGAACCCTAAACCCCAAACGCTCCTGCTATGAGCTTGCCCAATGTTTTTAACTACCGCGCCCAATCTTAAATGACGACCTTGCCCAATGATTGTATGACCTTGCCCAATGGTTCATGAGCATTTATATCATAACATGATATAGAGGCAACACGACCCCTAAGGCCCTCGCCATACAAGGTCCCCACCACAACACCACAAGAAACCTATATTCCTAAACCCGACATTCGACACGCTCTAAACTCTCCTACACCCTCTAAACCCTCCAAAACCCCCCTAAGCCCTCGAAACCCCCGAAACGCCCTAAACCCTCTAAACCCTCTGAACCCTCTAAACCCTCGAAACCCTCGAAACCCTCTCAGCCACGGCACCTGGAAACCCTGAATGCGGGGGCCTCTCTACATCTCTGAAGCCTAACGTTCATATGTTGAGTTACAACTACATGACATGGGATTGCACTACTGTCAACGTAAGCCCTTTTCTCATGAGTATCTTGGTAGCCCAGTAACCATATCCTAATAAGGGCACCCTTTTTTGGTTGGTTACTTTACAAGGGAACCATAGCAAAAAAGAGGGTAAAGGGTACCACTGGTACCCTAAACCCTAAACCCTAAACCCTAAACCCTAAACCCTAAACCCTAAACCCTAAGCCCTTTTCTCATGAATATCTCAGGCGCGGTGGGCCGTGCCGTGCACCCAATTCTTTGACGATCCCTCTCCCGATCTTGTCCGGGGGAGCCTCCTGCGTTCCGGAAGGCCCAGGTACAGGGTAGAGGGTTTAGGCTTTAGGCTTTAGGCTTTAGGCTTTAGGCTTTAGGCTTTAGGCTTTAGGCTTTAGGCTTTAGGCTTTAGGCTTTAGGCTTTAGGCTTTAGGCTTTAGGCTTTAGGCTTTAGGGTTTAGGGTTTAGGGTTTAGGGTTTAGGGCTAGAGTTTCTTTAGTTCACCGGCCAATTTGCTCGCCTGCTCTTGGGTCAAGGGTTCAGAATTCGAAGGTTCAGGGTTCTGGCTTTGGCTGCCAAAAGGCCTCTGCTACAGGAATTGAAACTTCGAACTTTAGTCAGGGGTTCCCCTACTGCCCCCCTCAAAACTGCCCCCCCCTAGGTTCCCCCCCATGATTAAGGCTATTTAGGCAGAATGAAGCTTAATTAAGGATATTTAAGGGGGGAACCTAGGGGAAAGTATAGAGGGGGTAAGTAGGGCAACCCATGATTGAGGAAAGGATGCTCACTGGCAGCCTTCTACTCAACCCGAGCCAGGCACTTTGGATGTTCCCAGGACTGGGGGGGGAGTGGGGGGAGGGGGGGGAACTTAAGGACCCTAAACCTAAACCCTGAAAAAACCCTAAACCCTAAACCCAGTCAGGGTTAAGATCGCCCGCTACGCGCCAATCCCTCCTCAGACTTGCTATGAGAGCATCACTGGTCACTAGGACAGCCCCACAATTACTTTTTATACTATACTATACCATACCATACCATACTATCCTATACTTTATTCTACTATTTTCTTGCATACTACATAAGTATACCACAACTTGCAACATACAATTCAGCAAGTGGGCGGCAAAGGACAAAGCACCCACCTTGTGGGTTCAGGGCTTAGGGTTTAGAATTTAGGGTTTAGGGTCCAGGGTTGGATTGTCTAAACCCCAAACCCGGACCGATGCCCCTCCCTCGCCGCTCACTTCTGCGCGACGCTCCTGGGGTGCGCTGCACCTCAGACTGGGTTTGAGGTTTAGGGTTTAAGGTTTAGGGTTTAGGGTTTAGGGTTTAGGGTTTAGGGTTTAGGGTTTAGGGTTTAGGGTTTAGGGTTTAGGGTTTAGGGTTTAGGGTTTAGGGTTTAGGGTTTAGGGTTTAGGGTTTAGGGTTGGCAGAGCTTGGATCGCTTCTCATCTACGCGGTCCACCAAACACGCAGCACATCGGAGCAAGATCTAGGAGCAGCCTAGGAATGAAAAGGGTGCACGTTTTTGTTTCAAAAGGCGTGTTAAGGGAACCTACACCCTAAAGCAAGGGAATGAGGGCCTGCTCTGGGTCCTAGAACTAAACCCTAAACCCTAAATCCTAAACCCTAAGCCCTAAACCCTAAACCCTAAACCCTAAACCCTAAACCCCAAGGACCGGGCATATGCAGCTCCTCAGAACAACTGACTAGGATGCTTGGGCCTCAAGGAACCCATGCACCCTAAACCCTAAAGCAAGAACCCTGAACTCTGAACCCTCAAACCCTGAAACCCTGAAACCCTGAAACCCTGAAACCCTCAAACCTCAAATCCTCAAACCCTCAAACCCTCAAACCCTCAAACCCTCAAACCCTCAAACCCTCAAACCCTCAAACCCTCAAACCCTCAAACCCTCAAACCCTCAACCCTAAATCCAGAAACCCTCAACCCTCAACCCTAAACCCTTAACCCCTAAACCCTATGGGGGAACATCCCACAAGCCATAAACCCTCAACCCTAAGCCCTCAACCCAAAAACCTAAACCCTAAACCCTAAACCCTAAACCCTAAACCCTAAACCCTGTCTTCACTCCGCCTCTTCGGCCTCAGAAGTGGGCCACGCGGAACTGCCAAATGCCGTGCTCGCCTCGCAGGCTTCTGGTTTTAGGGATGCGGGATCTAGGGTTTAGGGTTTAGGGTTTAGGGTTTAGGGCTTAGGGTTTAGGGTTTAGGGTTTAGGGTTTAGGGTTTAGGGTTTAGGGTTTAGGGTTTAGGGTTTAGGGTTTAGGGTTGTAGAATTAGGGCTTCAAGCGCCTTTAGGGTTTAGGGCTTTAGGGATTTGGTGTTTAAGGTTTGGGGTTTAGGGATTTAGGGTATTGGGGTTTAAGGATTCGGGATCTAGGGTTTACGGGTTAGGGTTATGGGGTTTTAGGGACGTAGTGTTTTTTAGGGTTTTGAGGTTCTTAGGGTTTAGGGGTGAAGGGATTTAGCGCTTTAGGATTTTAGGGTTTAGGGGTTCAGGGTTTGAGGTTTAGGTTTTAGGGATTTAGCATGTTTGGGATTTTAAGGTTTTTGGGTTTAGAGTTTAGGGCGTTAGGTTTTTAGGGGTTTGAGGTTTTTAGGGGGGTTTGAGGGGGTTCTAAGATTTAGAGTTTTAGGGTGTCAGGGATTCAGGGGTTCAGGGTTTAGGGTTAGGGTTTAGGGTCTGAAGGTGTACGGCTTCAGGTGTTTAGGGTTTAGGGTTTTAGGGTTTGAGGGTGTCAGGGATTCATGCGGTCAAGATTTAGGGGTTGAGGGTTCCAGGGTTAGGAGTTCAGGGTTTTAAGGTTTAGGGTTTCAGGAGTTTATGTAGGGCTTCTTACCTCGAGCTTGGGGACCCTTTTTACAGATCCTCCAGCAGGGAGTATGAGGGCCATACTAGGAGTATATTTAAGGAACCTCTTCGGGGTCCGAGTATGACTCCCTTAAAAATCTCCTCCAAATCGAAGCCCATCCACCTCCCCCCCGAAGGCCTAAACTTTAGAACACAACAGGTTTAGAGTTTGGGGCTTAGGGCGGCTTTAGGGTTTAGGGTTAGGGTTTAGGGTTTAGGGTGTAAGGGTTAAGGGTTCAGGGGTAATGGTTTAGGGTTAAGGGTTTAGGGTTTAGGGTCTAGGGTTTAGGGTTTAGGGTTTAGGGTTTGGAGTTACGAGACCCCCCCTGAAGTCCCCGGCAGTCGTAGTCGATGAACTCCGCACCTTTCTCCTGCCGCGCGGGCTTGATTTTTAACTTCAAGGCTCCCAAAGTTACAAAGGCCGGTGGCCTCTTTATCTGTTACCCTTACACCTGAATACAGCCCCTAGATACCCTATTAAGAACCTCCCTACAAAAGCAGAAACCCCGCTTAGAGAGACCACCAGCCAATATGACTCCCAAAGACCACGTCCACATCCGGTCATAACAGAGGGGAAAAACACCACTGACCACATTCAATCACGATAGTAAAAATGTTGACAGCGTATAGGGCTATTCCCTAAAGCCCCATGCCTCACGCCGAATCCCTGAGCCCTGCACATCTAAGGTTCGTATGGTGTCGTACCCTCGTTTGCAGGGAAGCATGGGCCCTTCCTATCTGTAGTGTATTTAAGGGTTCTGTGACAGAGGACCCAAATTAAGGGCCCACACTTGGAACCCCAGATTGAGAATTTTAGGGCTTGAGGGCTTTATTGCTTAGGGCTTAAGGATTTTGGGTGTAGGGGAGTTAGTGTGCAGGGCTGATGGGATTTAGTGTTTAGAGCCTAGGGCTTCAGGGGTTACGGTGCTGCGGGCTTGAGGGATTTCGCGTTTAGGGGTGTAGGGTTTAGGGCTTTAACAGATTCGCCTTTGAAGGGACTCTTGTCCCAATGGTCAAGGGGTTTAGGGTTAAGGATTACGGGTTTAGGGCTCAGGGTCTAGGGTCTAGGGTCTAGGGCCTAGGGTCTAGGGTCTAGGGTCTAGGGTTTAGGGTTTAGGGTTTAGGGTTTAGGGTTCAGGGTTCAGGGTTCAGGGCTTAGGGCTTGGGCGTCTCACCGCGCAGCGGCAGGAAGTGCCACGTGTAAATGGCGCTCCTACACACCCAGGGGGTGTGGGGGGGCGGCATGTCACGCGAAGGCATCTGTTGTCAATGTATCTGTTGTCAATGTAATCCAACAATTTCATTGGTGCTGGGTTCTTTCTCCCCACCCGCTGTGAGCTTTCACAGGCCACCGGGTTTAGCGCTGTCTTTCCCTTTAAAGGCGTGGTGAAGGTAGCGGGGCGGGGGAGCGAGGGGGGGCCAGGGGCAGGCCAGGTCAGGAGGGAGGCAGGTGGGGCCAGGGGCCAGGGCGCTGAGTGGGGCTTAGGTTTGGGGTATTCCCATCAAGGGGAGTCTGGAAGTACTCCTGTGGCTGGTGGTCCAGCGTCAGCTGGCCATGGCCAAGGCGAGCCCTAAGGGCTCTCTCCAATGGCTCCACCCATTGTCCATCCAGTGAAGGTGTCCATCATCTTCTGGGTCCAGGCACCCTAGAAAAGGGTGGGTACGGCCTAAGCAGGCCGGGTGGGAATTTAGGGTTTAGGGCTTCGGGTTTAGGGTTTAGGGTTTCGGGGTTTAGGGTTTAGGGTTTAGGGTTGGGGGGTTTAGGGTTTAGGGTTTATGGTTTAGGGTTCGGGTTGGGGGGGTGTAAGGTTTAGGGTATAGGGTTTAGGGTGTAGGGTTTAGGGTTAGGGGTTTAGGGGGTTTAGGGGGTTGAGGGGTTGAGGGTTCAGCGGGTTGATGGGGTTGAGGGGGTTGAGGGTCTTGGGGGGGTTGAGGGTGTTGAGGTGCTTGAGGGTTTGGAGGAGTTGAGGGGGTTGAGGGTTTAGGGTTTGGCTCCTCTGTCATGGTCTTGACTCGAGTGCGGTACTTCTCGCGGGCTTTCCTCGGTAGCCCACCGGCCAGACTTGGCTACTTTTGGGCTGTCGGGCTTTCGGGGTTTAGGGTTTCGGGTTTTCGGGCTTTAGGGTTTTCAGGGGTTTAGGGCTTAGGGTTTTCGGGTTTTGGGGTGTTTAGGGTTTTCTAGTAGGGTTTTAGGGTTTTACGGCCTGGGGTTAGGGGCGGCCAACGCTACAGACGGGGGGGGGGGTATTAGAAACCCTGCAGCCGGAACCCTGATCCTGAACCCTGAACCCTAAACCCTAAACCCTGAACCCTCTTCGCCAAGGCGCTCATCTCGGAAGACCTGCGTCTTCGGAAGGCAGCCATACCTGGTGCTCGCCCCACAGGATTATAAGGGGTTAGAGCTTCGGGTTTGGGGCTTGGGGTTGTGGGTCTTGGGTTTGGGGCTGGGGTTTGGGGTCTTGGGCTTGGGGTTTTGGGTTTTGGGTTTTGGGTTTTGGGTTTAGGATTTGGGGTTTGGGGTTTAGGGTTTAGGGTTTAGGGTTTAGGGTTTAGGGTTCAGGGTTTAGGGTTTAGGGTTTAGGGGAGAGGGTTTAGGGTGTAGGGTTTAGGGTTTAGGGATATTGGAGGGTTTAGGTTAAGCTGCAGCTACAGGCCCCGGCAGGAACCCTTCATGAAGCAAGGGAGTCAAACTCGGACCCCGAAGCATGTACCCCCAGGAGGATCCAAGAGTACCCAGGAGGATCCAAGAGTATAGGGTTTGGGTTTTGGGTTTAGGGTTATACTCCTAATATGGCCTTTACTTTCAGTTAACAAATCCGGCATCCCCCTGAGATGCCTCTCTTCTGCCTTAGACCCCGAAACGGTTTAGGGTTTAGGGTTTAGGGTTTAGGGTTTAGGGTTTAGGGTTTAGGGTTTAGGGTTTAGGGTTTAGGGTTTAGGGTTTAGGGTTTAGGGTTTAGGGTTTAGGGTTTAGGGTTTAGGGTTCAGGGTTTAGGGACCCCTTCAAACCCAAACCCTGGCCCGCATGTGCCGCCCGCTGGGCATGCGGGCAGCTTGATGGTCGAGGGCTTATTCAAGCCAGACCCGATGGGGGGCTTCACCTGTGCAGGGGGGCTCAATCGTTTCAGGACACATTTAGTTTAGGGTTTGCCCTAAACCCTAAACCCTAAACCCTAAACCCTAAACCCTAAACCCTAAACCCTAAACCCTAAACCCTAAACCCTAAACCCTAAACCCTAAACCCTAAACCCTAAACCCTAAACCCTAAACCCTAAACCCTAAACCCTAAACCCTAAACCCTAAACCCTAAACCCTAAACCCTAAACCCTAAACCCTAAACCCTAAACCCTAAACCCTAAACCCTAAACCCTAAACCCTAAACCCTAAACCCTAAACCCTAACCCTAAACCCCACACCCTAAACCCTGCTTTCGTTGTGCCGCGCCCTGCAGTCTGAGCGATGGTCGAGATCCACCACAAACTGCAGCTTCGAGCTAGGGTTCAGAGTTGAGGGTTTTGGGTTCAGGGTTTAGGGTTTAGGGTTTCGGGTTTAGGGTTTAGGGTTTAGGGTTTAGGGAATAGGGTTTGATGTTCAGGGTTTAGGGTTCAGGGTTTTGGGCTTTTGGGCTTCGGGGCTTCTGCCCCATCTCAACGCTGCAAAGCTTCGTCGTTTCAGGGTGATGGCGACAGCCACCGCAATGAGCAACTGAAGTTACAATCCCCCATCTTGCCCTAATTAAATCCTGAACCCGAAGCCCTTGAAATCCTAAAGCCCAGAGCCTCCGTGGCTACAAGGGGATTTAGGGTTTGAGAACTTTGGGCTTAGGGCTCAGGGCTGAATCCCAAGAGGTTGTAGCGAGCCTCTTCAGGGTGTGGGGGTGAGGGTTTCGTGTGGGTTTGTGGAGTTTTCAAGAGAACCCACCCCCTGAAAACGGGCAGGACAGAGTCAAGGCCGGGGGAATGCTCAAAGAAACTTGGTGGTTTCCGAAATTTGGGGTACCTTCTTGGGTCCTTATTATAAGGGAATCCTACTATTTGGGGTTCTATTTTAGGGGTCCCCTATTTTCGCAAACCCCCACGTTGAGCTACACCCCCAACCCTCAACCCTAACCCCTAAACCCTAAACCCTAAACCCCACACTCGAAGACGCTCCGAGCTAAGCGAACAAGCAGCAAAGTCAACCACCCAAACGAAGGAATCCGCTCTCACGGCCTTCTGGTTCGGGTAAATCACCACCTTCGCGGGCGCCGGGGTGATCAAACGGATACCCCACACCTTCAACCCTAAACCCTAAACCCTAAACCCTAGACCCTGAGGAGCCTTGCGAAGTGTCGTGCGCGCTTGTTGCAAGACCCGGTTTCGGAGCTGTGGGGGGCACGCTTTTTAGGGCCTAGGGCTTAGGGTTTAGGGTTTTTTGGGCTTAGGGTTTAGGGGTTTGGGGGTTTAGGGGTTTAGGGGTTTAGGGGTTTAGGGGTCTAGGGGTCTAGGGGTTTAGGGGTTGAGGGGTTTAGGGGTTTAGGGGTTTAGGGGTTTAGGGGTTTAGGGGTTTAAGGTTTGGGGTCGATGGCTTAAGCTCGGAAACCTCTGTTGAGCTGAAGCCGTTCGAGGCTGCTTAACTGCTGGAGCCTCAAGTCAAGATGCTCGACGCCTTAACCCCGGAACCCAAAGAGAACATTTAACCCCCGAAGCCCCCAGAGGCCGCCTAAACAAACACCCTTGGCCCCCCAGGCCCTAAACTTTGGAAACCCAAACCTTGGCCGTCGGGAGTATAGGTCCGAATGTGAGAGGTGGGAGGTTTCGGGTTTAGGGCTTGGGGTTTAGGGTGAGGACAGCATGTTTAAAGTGAGGGGGCTTTAACCCGTAACATTCGCTCCTGAGACTGAAACCCTAAACCCTAAGCCCTAAACCCTAAACCCTAAGCCCTAAACCCTAAACCCCCTTCTTCCTTCGGTTGCCGCGGCTTCGCTCTGCTCGGCTTTGCTTTCGGAGGTGAGAGGAGCAAGGATAGTTTAGGGTTTCGGGATACTTGGAGGTCAACTTCCGGAGGTTGTAGTCGCAGGGCTTTTTAGGGTTTAGGGTTTAGGGTTTAGGGTTTAGGGTTTAGGGTTTAGGGTTTAGGGTTTAGGGTTTAGGGTTTAGGGTTTAGGGTTTAGGGTTTAGGGTTTAGGGTTTAGGGTTTAGGGTTTAGTGTAATATTCCCCTGGGATCTAGATGAGCAAGAACTACAGTTAGAACTACAGTTAGTGGGTTGAAGGCTCCATGGAGTTCAAGGGTTTGGGTTTGCCCTAAGCCCTAAGCCCTAAACCCTAAACCCTAAACCCCCAGTGGTTTCGGGGCCTCTCCGGGGTTCAGCACCACCACATCCGGAAGGCAGTAGACCAGCTCGCGGCAATCGGTGAGGCCGTGGAAAGTCACGCACCTGGCGGCTTTTCAGGGGGTTTAGGGTTTGGGGTTTGGGGTTTGGGGTTTAGGGTTTAGGGTTTGGGGTTTGCGGTTTGGGGCTAAGGGTTTGGGGTTAGGGTTTAGGGTTTAGGGTTAGGGTTAGGGTTTGGGGCGAAGGGTTTAGGGTTTAGGGTTTGGGGTTTGGGGTTCGGGGTTTGGGGTTTAGGGTTAGGACTTTAGAGTTTAGGGCTTGGGGTTTAGGGTGTAGTTTCGGTACCCTACAAGTTTAGACACTTTTAACCTTACACAGCCCTAAACCGAACAACCAAAGACAGCACACCGAAACAATCCATCCCAAGGGTTTCTCCAAAACGGGACGACTGCGTTGCCCAAGCGGAACAAGACTGCTGCGGGAGAGGAGAGGGCAAACATTCCGGGCTTGATGGGCTTGGGTGGTGCGGCATTGAAGCTGCCGGCAGCTTTGCTAAATCCTAAACCTGAACTAAACCAAAAATTTCCCCGCAACTCAGATCAACACAGGAACCCGAAAAAGCCTAAACCGTAAACCGTGAACCCTGAACCCTAAACCCTAAAACCCAAACCCCAAACCCTGAACCCTGAACCCTAAACCCTCAACCCTAAACCCTAAACCCTAAACCCTAAACCCCACAGGGCGCACCCGACGCTCTGACGCGTCACGGTCAAGTCCTGCACGGCCGCGAGCTGGGCCTTCGGACATCGGGCGCCAGGAGTGCTGGGGTTTAGGGTTCAGGGTTTAGGGGTTAGGGTTTAGGGTTTAGGGTTCGGGGTTTGGGGTTTCGGGCTTAGGGTTTAGGGTTCAGGGTTTGGGGTGTAGGGTTTGGGGTTTCGGGTTTAGGGTTTGGGGTTTAGGGTTTAGGGTTTTTAGGGTTTAGGGTTCAGGGTTTATATGGTTATCGGGTTATAGGGTTTAGGGTTTGGGGTTTGGGGTTTCGGGTTTGGGGTTTGGGGTTTGGAGTTTGGGGTTTGGGGTTTGGGGTTTGGGGTTTGGGGGTTTGGGGGTTTCGGGTTTAGGGTTTAGGGTTTCGGGTTTAGGGTTTAGGGTTTCGGGTTTCGGGTTTAGGGTTTAGGGTGCGGAGCTGCAACTGGTATTGTAGAAAAGAGTTGGTGAAGGGAGTTGAAGGGGTCAATGAACCCGGATATTTTTGGCTCAAGAAACGTGGGCAATGCGCCCTACGGAAAAGGTGTGTTTGGTTGTGCTTTGGGTTTTGTCTTCGGTTGTTCCAGGGGAATCAAGGGCTTCTGTTGGGGCTGACTGTTTTGTTCCCTGTCCTCCTTCGGTTGCCCCCCGTAGGTTATGAGCCCAAATTAGGCTTCCTGCGGAATTGGTAAAGATTTTTCGTTTGTTTAACGCCATGGACATGATGCGGCGTCGCTCTGAGCCTGGACTGTCGCCAACGGCCAATGAAGCCGAAGGAAATCGTGGTGATGGGGGTGAAGATCGACAACAAATGGGACAAGCACTGACAGATGGTAGGGAGGTTGCAATGATACAACCAACGCCTCAGGTGGAAAACGAAGTGGTTCCGGTTCAAGCAGCAAATCCTTTCTGGAGCGAGCGGGCTCAAGAAGAAATGAGACTTAGGCAGTCAAGGCCGGCAAGTCTTCCCGCGAGCGGAGGGGATAGGAGTGGTGAAGGTACGAGAAGACCGCCTTCGCTGCAAGATCTTTTGGGTCAGGAACCTGCACCTGTTGAGAGACCATCGTCAGGCTTAATGGGACAAATGGAACGAGGTACTATTGGTGGAGTGCAAGCCGACGAAGAACTCATTCCTGATGTTAGTGGTGAAGAGCAATCTGAAGATATGGCGGTGGTGAAGCGTGCGCTGAAAGAGTTGCTTGTGCAGACAAAGGAGCTGGGGAACAGGTTGCATCGGGTGGAGGAAAAAAGCTATACCTCTGCTGCATCTGGGTCAGCTTCAAGGGCACGGAGCTCTGGAGTGGTGGACGCAAACACGGCATATCCTCTAGGAATGACTCCAGAGAAGCAGTACCTGCCAGGACAAGTTTTCTACACGGATGGTATGGGTGGTTTTTGGACTGTGTTGCCTGATGGGACATGGCTGCCTATTGAGGGCTACGACCTGCCAAAGGGTTGTGATCTTCAATCCTTGCCTGGGTCCAGGAAGGGGGATGTTCAAGTGGAGGATGAAAAAGAAGTGCCAATGATGCATGTAGCTGAAGGGAAGAAACCCTCCAGATTGCCTCCATTGAATTACCCCACGGGAGGTCCTGCAAGTGGTGGATATGCAAGTGGACCACCTGGTTTAACACATGTTCCGATTACTTCCGTGCCGTCAGGTGTTGATGGTTCTGCCGCACCTGTGGGGAACCAGCCCGGTTTTGTTTCAGCTCGGGAAACTGCAACGCAAGAGAACTCAGCAGGATCGGGTGGATATACAATGGTGGATGATGTTCCGTATCGGTGGAAAATGGTCGCTGGGAAGTTGGAATTAGAAAAGGTTCCGCTCACAGCTGTTGCGCCCGGTATAGGACATGGACTACCTCAAGGGCCTGGTGGTAGGGTCAGTTTACCTCCTGGAGCAGTGGTGCCACGTGGTATGCCAATCACTGGTGATAGTTCTGGAACCGAACGTCCGGAGGCTCTCGGGAAGCATGTGATGAGCCTTCCAACTTTGGCAGACTACACACCAAGCAATCCGACGGCACTGGGTGATTGGATCGCAA
Organism: Symbiodinium natans; assembly: GCA_905221605.1. Classification (NCBI taxonomy): domain Eukaryota; class Dinophyceae; order Suessiales; family Symbiodiniaceae; genus Symbiodinium; species Symbiodinium natans. The sequence continues at coordinate 18,480 of CAJNDS010000584.1, read as the reverse complement.
TGATTGAACCAATGTTGTCTTCACTGACAGATACAGGAAGAGTGTGGTGGCAATGCGTCTACTCAAAGGCATATCAAGCGTATGGCAAATGGTTGAGTGTTTCTCCGCTGGAAAGGTTGGGCATCAAGGCTGAGCTGGAAGGGCTCAAAGTGGTTCAAACTGTGCATGTTTTGTTGGAGCAGAGAGCGGTGTCTTTGCTGCTACAGGCGATCCCGGAGAGATTGAAGACCGAGATCGTTTCCACTCGAATGTTGGGGTCAGTGATGATATTTTACAAATTGCTGACGGTCTACCAACCAGGTGGAGCAAATGAGCGCAGCACAATGTTGAACTTCTTGGTGCAACCATCTCCAGCAACCTCGATCTCAGAGGCCATAAAGGGAGTGCGTCAATGGGCGCAATGGCGTTCCCGATTGAGGGAGTTGAGAGCGGCTGAGCCGGACGCTACCTTGCTTATCAAGCGATTGGATGGTTTGTCATCCGCGTTGCTGGCGAAACACCCTACGGTTCATTTCAGAGTGGCATCCTTTCGGGAGAAATTGGGGGTGGACTACTCGCCGACCTCTGAAACTGCGACAAAACTAGCTGAAATGTTACAGGCAGAGTTTGAACTGCTATTGCATAGTGCTGGTGAACAAGAGGTGAAGCAGGACTCGGACGCCAAGAAAAGGGCCAGGTTAAACAAGGCCCAAAAGGGAACTGGTGACGAGACAGAGGAGGGTGACAAAGGCAAAGGGAAAGGAAAAAGGTACAGCGGAGATGGTGAACGTCCTTTCTGTTGGATATATGGGAAGACCGATGCGGGGTGCAAGTTCGGATCCCGCTGCAAATTTCGCCATGACAAAGACTCCCTTGAACGAGGAAGATGTTTTGAGTGTGGGGCCGTTGGCCATCTGCAGCCGCAATGTCCATATAAGGATGGTGCAAGTTCCAATGTGGACTCAAATCCTGAGAGGAGTAGATCTAAAGGGAATTCTCCCAAAGGGGGAAACGGCGGCAAAGGTGCGAAATGGGGAAATGCCAAAAAGGCAGAGGTAGCTGAAGGGGGAGATGAGACGGCTAATGCGGGATTGGATAAAGGTTCTGCAAGTCCCTCATCGCCATCAACGACCAATCAGGTCCTTGTTGAAGCGTTAGAGGTGCTGAAATCTATGAAGCTGTCATCAGAACAGTCGGCATCAAACGGGGATCCCAGTATTCGAATGTTATGTGGCTCTGGGCTGCTTCAGCAGGAAGGGAGAGTGGCGTTGGTGGATACAGCTGCTACGCATCTTGTGCGGACGCTTTTTCCATGGGAATGTTTACCAGACACTACTGTTATGGTGCAAAGCGCGCTTGGTGGTGTGACAATGAGGATTACAGAGAAAGGGACGTTGATTAGGGAAGACAATGGGCCCCTGATTATCCCTCTCTGGTTGATTTTGGAGTTTGGGGCGAACCTCACTGTGATCAATGGGATGTGTCACGTGGGTGCAAAATCTTCGCTGGACCAGCTCTTGTGGTTTGAACATGGCTGTTTGGTTATGGATTACAAAACAGCTGAAAAAATGGTTTTGCATGCTGAAGGGCAGCGTGTATCTTGGTCCCATTCTCAATGGAGGAATGGAAGGGCGGACTGTGGAGTCGGTTCGTCGGATGCCACGTTGTTGCCGAAGCAGGGAGAAGGCCGAGGAGTATGCGTTCTACATGTGGCCAGGGTTTCTGACACCAATGAGTGTTCGGGAATGGGCATGTTGGACTCGGGAGCATCACATCCTCTCAGATCACTTCGTCCTGGAGAACAGCTTCCGCAGCAAAAGGTGTTGGTGTCTTTAGCTGTTGGATCTCGGGAGATGTGTATTACCCCAGGTGGGACCCTGGTAACTCCTGAAATGGTAGATCCACTAGTGCCAATTGGCAAAGCGAGCGCCTTGGTTGGTCTCAGAGTTCAGTGGCGTGGTGGCAAGTGCACAGCCTCACATCCTGTTCTGGGGGAACTTCGCGTTCGTGATCTGAATGGGTGCCCTTGTTTAGAAAAGGAGGTGGCGCTTCAGATCATTGATGAAATGGATTGGTGCTCCCCAAAGCAAGCTTTGAAGGTGGCACGTATGGTTCAAGGGTGTCCGAATACGGACAACGAGGTGGCTGTAAAAACGTCGTTGCAAAGCGCAGCGCGGACAGCGTCAGCGAATGAGGAGGAGTTCGTCCAGGCATGCTGGCGATTTCTTCGGTGGTATTATGGGGATATACCAGAAAATATGCTGATGGAGCTGTTGCCACGTGGAGATATTGCGGCGTTGCCTTTCAACCGTCATAAAAGGAGACGGCTGGCACGAGCAAAAAGGGTGGTGGTACACCTATTTTCGGGGAAACAAAAATGGCATTTTCCCAGTCGGGATGTGGAGGTACTGGAGCTGGATTTGACAAAAGGCGGTGACCTACATAATTCGAGCGTCTGGAAGTATCTTCTGCATCTGGCGGCTGAAGGAAAGGTGGTTGCTGTGGTTGGAGGACCTCCATGCAGGACAGTGTCAAGGTTGAGAGGTGAAGACGGTGGTCCACCTGTATTACGCCGGCGCTGTGGGCCTGAACGGTTGGGATTAAAGAGTCTTCCTTGGCCACATCAAGAATTAGCTCAAAAGGATGGTGTTTTACTTCTGAAGATGCTTTTCCTATATGACGTGGCGGTGCATTCAAGGTGTGGAACTGCTGAAGTCATCAATGGAAGTTCTGTCTTCTTTGGCATGGAAAGCCCTGGGGACCCTGAACTCATAGGGAAGGATTTCTCTCAGAACGGCAAAACGGTCTTGAGTGCTGAGGATCTGGTGGATGGTTCTCAGGAAGGGCTCTCAAGTCCTACCTTCTGGAGTTGGCCAGAGGTGAAAAGCTTTTGTGAGCGTTATGGAATGTACGCTGCACACTTTGATCAAGGAGCATTGGGACATGCTCTGGTGAAACCTACGACTTTCCTGGTGTCTGATATGGAACTATGGGAATCGTTGGAACAGGTTCGCGTGGTTGTTCCGTGGTCGGCAACATTCGCTTCTACCCTGGAAGAGCGTATTGGACAATCCTCTATATGGGCGCGATGGGCGTTTGGATTGGTTAAAAGAATACGTCACAGGTTGGCACAATGGTTGCATGAGAGCGATGCTGAACGGGAAGCTATGGTGTTAAAAAAAGAAGAACGAGAAGGGACGTTACGGAGGTTGACGACTGAGGAGCGAGCTTTCCGTGACCATTGCCTAAGGGGGCATATTCCTTTCAGACGTGATTGTCAAATCTGTGTGTCTGCCGCTGGAAAAGAGCGTCGCCATTTGAGGCGAAAGCATGGGGATGCTTACACTTTATCATTGGACTTAGCGGGTCCATACAAGCGTTCGAAGGATGCTCACCAGCAGAAGCCACGACACGCTGTTATTGGTGTGTATCAATTTCCAATGTTGAATCCCAATGTGGGTCGCACTCCAGAAAAGGAGGAAGATGCGGATGAGGTGGAAGATCACGTGGCAGATGAAGGTGCTGGTGTTGGAGAATGGTTAGGCGATGCAGTCGCGAACTTCGAGGAGGAAGGCTCTGCACCGGTGGAACCTGCGCCAGTTCTGGAGGCGGAGGTGTTGAAAATTCAAGCTTCTGAGAAATCCTGGAAGGAACTGAAGGACCACTTGACCCAACCTGTCCGTATGATCAACTTTGTTATGGTGGAGCCGATTGTGGATAAACAGCAAACAACTGTTTTGTCGGCAGTTCAAAGGATGATGGTGCGCTTGCAGAGACATGGGTATCCGGTGTTGAGAATCCACTCAGATCGAGCGGGGGAGTTTGTCAATGCACGCTTCCGGTCCTTTTGTGAAACTCGTCTGATATATAGTACCACTGGTGATCCTGGAGTCCCGCAAACAAATGGGCGCGCTGAAGCATGTGTGGGTTTATTCAAACGTGGTGTCAGGTCGCTCTTAAAGGAGGCGCGACTCGGGCCGGCGTACTGGGCACTGGCTGCTCGCCATTGGTCAATGTTACGGTGGCAGAAAGCTGAAAGGGAGTTGGGGTTAAATCCTAAAGCATTGCTTCCTTTTGGTGCTCAGATTCAAGTCAAACGTCGTCCGTGGGAGTTGCTGGGTCCGGATGGAACAAAGAAAGGTCGGCAATGGGTCGATCGTACGCAGCCTGCGCTTCGTTTGGGTCCATGCGATGACCTACCTGGTGGTTATTGGGTGGAAGCTCAAGGGACTGCAAAAGATCCGGATGAACTGGTGTTATTTCCCTGCACTACGATTTTTTCCAATATAAAGGAACCGCCTGAATTGGAGCTGGAAGGGGTAGAAGAACAGGAGCCTTCTCCTCCAGAGCATCGTCTCAAGGGGAAAAAACCGGCGCTTCGGTTTGCTGATGAGGAAGGACCTCCTTTACCTCCGCCTCGCGATCCTCCAGTTCGCCATCGGTTGATGGAGAAAAGCCCGGCCTCTTCACTGCGTGGTCATGTGGGCTCCTTGCGCTTGCTTCGCAAGCGGGGGGAGAGTCCGCCCTTAGAAATTTTCGAGGATGACATGCAGGGTCTGGGGGAGCTGGAAGAAAATGCAGATGTTGAGGACAATGTTCCTGGTGATGAGTATTGGCCGACTTGCTGTTCTCCTCATGAAAATGCTTATTTGGTCTGCAAAAGTGAGACTGCTGGGGATGGAACACAGTTGGAAAAAGAAGAGCAAAAAGCCAAGTCAACGTATGAAAGGTCTATGTATGATTACGTGGACTGCGAGGAGCTTTTGGAAGGGATTGTATACCCAAAGAGGGTGAATCGAAGAGGTGGTATCAACAATTGGTGCGCAAGTACGCGAGCTCTGGTGTTGGGCCACTATACTCATGGCGGAGTGTGTGGTATCACAAAAGAGACTCATCGAAGACCATGGCTATGTCGTTATTTGGCATCATTCGTGAGGCACCACAATCCTGAAGCCAAATTTTCTGCTCTTCAGATCTCATGCAATGCTCCGGTGTCATTGCATAGGGATAGTCACAATGAAAAGCATTGCTGCAATTATGTGTGTGGCTTTGGTGACTATAAAGATGGTCAGCTGTGGGTTGAGGATGAAAAGGTCTTAGAGGAAGGAGCTGAAGTGGTGGAGCAATCCTATGGGAAGAAAGTCTTACCTGGAAAATTGGTGGATATCCACTGGAACTTCATGTCGTTCTTTCCGAGAAAGCTGCATGGTCCTATGCCTTGGAAAGGGAACAGGGTATCCTTGACAGGGTACACACCTGTTTTTATGGAGCGTTTGAGCTACAAGGATAGGTGCTATCTTCTCCAATGCAAGTTGCCTCTTCCGGAACCACAGGCTGAAGAAGGTGAAAAAAGGAAGTGGTTAAAAATGACGTTGAAAGAGACCTCGCTGGACGACCTTGCAGAAGAAGTCGACTACGCTGTGTTCGAAGCGCATCAATGGGCTCTAGAAGAGCATTTGAGTATTCGACGCCTAATTGCTGAACAGGAATGTTGCATCTTGGACGAGTTCCATGGATCGGCCAATGAGTCGAGTGAAGAAAAAGGATCAGAGACTAGAGAATGGCTGGTTAAAGCAAAAAGGGCTGAGGAACAGCTATCGAAGTTTTTGGTCAAAGCAGCTCAAGTTCAGCAAGTGGCGCAAGAAAATACCGCGCTTGAGGCAGCAGAGGAGGTTGAGTTCCTGCAAACAAAAACAATCCCTACACAAGAAGCCATGCAAGAGCTGGAAAAGTGGAGGGAATCATTGTCGGACGAGGTGACGTCTTTGGTGAAAGAGTTGGAGGTGGTGGAACCAACAACTCAAGAAAAGCTGGACAAATTGGCGGAAGAGCCTAATGCACCGGTGATTGAGTACGTTCCCAGTCTGGTGGTGTTTACCCGGAAGCAAGGGACAGGGAGGCGACGTGCCCGTATTTGCGCATGTGGAAACTTCATTTCGTCAACGGCAGCTACAGAATATGAAGGGCCGAGGTCACTCAGTCGTCACTCGCTGTACGCTCCAGGTTTAGATTCAACTACATTCAGGTGTCAAGTGAGGCACGCAGCATATATGGTGTGGATCATCGCTGGCTTAGACATTTCCAAAGCTTTTCTGACGGCGCCGATTAATAGGGCGCAAAGAGAAGGGCGTTTGGTGGTGGTGCAGCCCCCAAGGGCGGCGGTGAAATTGGGTCTTTGCACAAAAGAGGAGCGGTGGATTGTGAGAAAGGCCTTGTACGGTTTGGCCGAAAGTCCTGCAGCATGGGTGGAGTGGCGAGACCAACGTCTTCAAGGTATGTCTTGGGTGTCAAAGGATGGACAAGCAATGAGCTTTCAGAGGTCCAATGCAGACCCAAGTCTGTTCCTTATTATGGCACAAGAAAAGCCGGAAGGTGCAAGCAAGTTGGTAGGGACAATGGGTCTTTACGTGGATGATTTTTTGATGGCTGGGACTATGACAGTGCTCCGGGAGGCCTTGGAACAGATTAGGAAGGAGTGGAAAACTTCTGAACCCGAGTTCTGTGGTCCAGGCTGCGGTGATGGATTCCTGAAGTTTTTGGGTGTCCAAATCTGGTATCGAAATGGCAGCTTCTTTCTCAACCAGGAGGACTTTGTGAGAGATTTGCTGAACCGACGAGGGTATCAGATCGATGAAACTGGAAAAGGGAGTAACCTGCCAATGGTGAAAGAAACTCCAGGTGAAGAAGAGGAGGTGGATATTCCTTCCTTGCGAGCGGCTCAAGGTGCCGTAGGGGAGTTCCTCTGGGTGGCAATCAAAACTCGACCTGATTTGGCGTTCTGCACGAGCCAGTTGTCTTTGTGGACATCCCAAAGGCCACGATTTGTGGTTAAAAAGGCTGAGGAAGTTTTCCGATACCTTGCTGCAACTCCAACGTTAGGCTTGACGTTCGGAGCAATCGCAACATGCGAAAAAGAAAGGAATGAGGTGTTGCGTTATGGACGAGGTGTTAAGGTGGTGGAGTCCTACGCGGATGCCAGCTTTGCAGCAGGTGAAAATGAAAAGAGCCACTCAGGAGCGGCGGTGGTGTGGGGTGACTGTCCAGTGATGTGGGCAACACAAAGACAATCAACGGTGGCTTTAAGTACAGCTGAAGCTGAATTACATGCGTCCATAGAGGGAGCAACGATGATTCAGTCGTGCACCCCTATAATTGCCGCTTTGGTTGGAACAGGTGAAGAATCGCTGCAAAAAGTGCTGTATACAGATTCGGTTTCAACGTGCTCGATCATTCAATATCCTGCTGGAAGCTGGAGAACAAGACACCTGAGAATTCGAGCAGCCGGTGTCAGGTCTCTGGTGGACCGTGGTTATATGGTGATAGCGCACCTTCGCGGTGAGTATATGATCGCTGACCTGTTGACTAAGTTAATGAGTGGACAGGTGTACGCAAAGCAAAAGGCACTTTGGGGTCTCAGACTGTTGGTTCAAGGAACTGACTTGAAAAAAGCCTCGCTTGCAATGGCGGTCATGATGGTGGCTGCATCTCTGCAAGGGATGGCAACTGGTGGCGAAGAAGTGTCCACGGCTGGATTCTTTTGCTCAGAAGAAGGGGTGTGCAAGGTCGCCAACACGTCTACGGTGATGGTTCTGGCTCAAGGTATTGAAATGGTTGTCAACAATTCAGACCTTGTTGCGTATTTGGTGGCAGCAATTATACTCTGGGAACTGGCATGGTGCCTCTTTCGACGGCTGTATAAATGGCTGTGGATCAAGAAAGCGGTGGTTATTCCTGCGAGTGCCACTTTGTATACAACAGTGGGTGGGAACTGTATGCACGCAAGCAGTGACTGTGATGTTCTGCGATATTCACAGCCCAGGGCTAAGACGCTTTGTAAGCATTGCCTCAAGGATGGCTGGGTGGTGAATGCTGAGTTCCTTGGTGAGGAACGGGCCGCTGGAACGTGAATTTTCCAAGTACGAGGTGAAGAAATCCTCAATGGTTAAGGATTCAGCCAATGAGCTGAAGGTTCGTCCTGGATGACGTTAAACCATAATGTGCATTTCAAGCAGCTGGCTGCTGCCTAAATGGCGGTTTTTGGCCAAAGAACGGCATCTCCAATGTGTCCTAGGAAATCCTAGGACAGGGGGAGTGCGGAGCTGCAACTGGTATTGTAGAAAAGAGTTGGTGAAGGGAGTTGAAGGGGTCAATGAACCCGGATATTTTTGGCTCAAGAAACGTGGGCAATGCGCCCTACGGAAAAGGTGTGTTTGGTTGTGCTTTGGGTTTTGTCTTCGGTTGTTCCAGGGGAATCAAGGGCTTCTGTTGGGGCTGACTGTTTTGTTCCCTGTCCTCCTTCGGTTGCCCCCCGTATAGGGATTGCAGTTTGGGGCTGCACATGGGATATCAACTTTTCGTCCCTTTAAGTCGTGGGTATAAGCTGGTATTCTTATGAACAAGGACCGGCCAAAAAAGCGGTCCAATTTTGCGAGCGACTGCAGGGGTAGGGAGGTTAGATTGGGGGGCCTATTTGATGGGAACTTGCAATTTTGCACAGTTTG
>CAJNDS010000584.1:0-2500 GCA_905221605.1 Symbiodinium natans | reverse complement strand
TTTTTGGGGCTCCTTGGCATGGAGGGTTCAGGGTTTAGGGTTTGGGGTTTGGGGTTTAGGGTTTAGGGTTTCGGGTTTAGGGTTTGGGGTTTAGGGTTTAGGGTTTAGGGTTTGGGGTTTAGGGTTTCGGGTTTCGGGTTTCGGGTTTCGCGTTTCGGGTTTCGACTCTCACGTCTGCGGGGGCTTCTGCCCAAGGGACTTAAAGGCTTAGGGTTAAGGGCCCATAAGGGAATATTATGATTAGTAATTATTCGGACCCCTAAATTTGGACTTAAAGGCTTAGGGTTCAGGGCTCGGGGGCCAGGGCTCTTAGTAGCTCTTAGGTTTCTCTGAATTTCGGAACTAGGACCATGGAGTTCGGCTGCAGTGGCCTAAACCCCAAAACTTCGAACCTCAATACTCTGCCCCAAAACCCGGAAAAAACCCTGGACGTGAAACCGTCTGAACCCCTAAGCCGAAACTCTGTGGCCCTGGGAGTCCCCCTAAGCCTAAACCCTAAACCCCCCAAACCCAGCCGTCCCCCAAGACCGTTTGGGACGTCCAGGTGTTGAAACGACTGGTTCTTAGCATCGGGAAACCGGGCACCTCAGATGCCCCCTAGGTTCCCCATTAAGGACAGGCATCCTAACCCCCTAAACCCGAAATTCCCTAAACCCGGATTCCCTAAAACCGAACTCCCGAATTCCTTACACCAACGCGTAGGTGAACGTGGAGCCACGGGAAGCAGGAAGGAGCAGCCTCATGCCATGATTCTCGGAGTCGTCTTCAGCAGGCTGGGCGACAGAGAGAGTCTGACAAATACCTGGTGAACAGCTTCTCGCGCCGTGCTGCCAGCAGCCGTTGTGTGTTCGCGCACCGCGTACCCCACCCGATGTTCCACAGGATCATCGGTGCTCCTGAGCTAAAGCTCTTTTCTTCTGCAAAAGCTCCAGTCCACCACATGCTCTGCATTGGGACCCTAAACTCTAAACCCTAAACCCTTTAGGGAGTTAGGGCTTCGGGGATTTTAGGAACTAGGGTTTAGGGTCTAGGGAACCAGGGTTTGGCGAATTAGGGCTGAGGGTTGAGGGTGGGGATCCTATGCTACCCCCTAGCCTCTCCCCGGAAAGGTGCCACCCTGGAAACAAAGAACCCCTGAACCCTAACCCTAAACCTTAAACCCTAAACTAAACCCTAAACCCAACTTGGAGCTTCATGGGAAATCATATCTGGGTTTTGAAGTAACCTGAATAGGATTGAACCCTCCATGCATGGACCAAGAACGCATTCTTGCTAGCCCGGTAACCATACTACAATGAGGGTACCCATTTTGGGGCTTCCGAAAATAATAGGAGTCCCCTCTTTGGGGTCCCTTTATGGGGATGCTCTTCTATTTGGGGTTTAAACGGGCTACCCCTATTTTTGGAGATGCCAATTAAATTTTGGGGGTTGGTTACTATACAAGGGACCCCTAGAACCAAAAAAGGGCAAAAGGGTACCACTGGGCTGCAAAGCATAAGAAAGCCCCCAATATCAAGAAGCCCTAAGCCCGGGGGCCCTAGACTCGAAACCTTAAACCCCAGACTCTAAACTCTCAGCTCAAACTCGAAGCTCTTAACCCAACACGCTAAACCTTGAACCCTGAACTCTGAACCCAAACACAAAACCCAAAACCCAAAACCCAAAACCCCTAAACCCGCAACCCAAAACCTTAAACCCATAACCCTACATCCACCTACCACACTAGCTCAGGTAAGGGTTTGCGATGATCGGGGTGCCTTATTGGGGTCCTCATTATAAGGGAATCCTACTATTTGGGGGGCCATTTTGGGGGTCCCCTATTTTCCTTACAACTTAAGACCCATAACCCTAAACCCTAAATCCTAAACCCTAAACCCTAAACCCTAAACCCTAAACTCTAAACCCTATACCCTAAACCCTAAACCCTCGCGCCCCAGAGCTGGGTCTGCGCACCGCCAGCTGGCCGCAGCCAGCGTCGATGTCGATGCCCCGTCGCACGCGCACGGTGGCCTCGATGTTCCGGGCTTAAGAGGCAGCATAGGGTTTGGGATTTGGGGTTTAGGGTTTATAGGGTTTAGGGTTTAGGGTTTGGGGTTTGGGGTTTAGGGTTTAAGGTTTAGGGTTTAGGGTTTAGGGTTTAGGGTTGAGGGTTTAGGGTTTAGGGTTTAGGGGTCTAGGGGTTGCTGTGATGTGGCGCAGAAGCTGTGAAGGTTGGCATGCAGACTGGCTTCGAAAGTTTCGGGAAAATGCGAACAGCAGCCATTGTGGAGGGCCATCTAACACTCGTATCCCAGCCCAACCGTCTCAGGCGGCAAAACCGCAACCTCTTCCTTTAGGCTTTAGGCCTAACCTCACGTCAAGTGCCTACTTCCAAAGAACTTATGCCTTCCAGTGAGTGGTGCCGATCGTGGACCCCTTATATATCGCTTATATACCCTAGACAAAGTTTAGGACACACACTTCAGAACCCTTTAAAGGCGCATACTAAGGGCCCATGAAA